>JAXCGZ010015973.1:25000-32500 GCA_037179515.1 Halocaridina rubra | reverse complement strand
GTACCCATTACTTTTTTATAAATTTCATCTATATGCATTTCAAAATTCATGTAACGGTCAAAATAGACACCTAGGTTCTTTACCGAGTTCATTGGCTTAATGATATTACCGTTAAAATTTATATGAAGATTGTCATCAACTTCTGATAATAATTGTCTGGATCCGATAAGAATAGATTGGGTTTTAGTTTCATTAAGTAACAGACCATTTTTTAGAAAGTAACGTTTAGCCATATACAAAATTTCTTCTGCTCTACGAATAATATTTTCTAAATCATTAATTTCTCCTTCAATTAAGATTTGAGTATCGTCAGCATATTGAATGACATAACAGTTAGGTAAATATTTTACTAGATCGTTTACATATATTAGAAAAAGTATAGGTCCTAGGATCGATCCCTGAGGGACCCCAAACAATACCTTCTTGCGACTTGAGACTACATCTTTTATTCTGACTGACTGGTAGCGGTTTTTTAAATAGTTCTCGAACCAGCTTGGGTCAATGTTCATTTTTTTGCATTTTTCTAATAGAGTGGCATGGTGTACACTATCAAAAGCTTTAGAAAGATCGAGTAGTAGTAGCAATGATATTTTCTTATTATCTATATTTTTGTATATTTCATCTGATATTTTCAATAAGGCAGTTTCAGTTGATAATTTTGGCCTGAAACCGTGTTGACTTTTTGCAATAAGTTTATTTTTTTCAAGAAACTCACTTAACTGATTTGCAACAATCTTTTCAAGTATCTTTGATAAAATTGGTAGTAAAGAGATTGGTCTATAGTTAGAGACGTCGTCAGGATTTCCATTTTTAAAACCAGGAATTACATGGGGAGTTTTCCATAAATCTGGGTAGATATTGGTAACTATGGAAGTATTGATTATTACCGTCAGATAATAAGCTATTACAAATAATGAATCTCTAATAAAACGAAAACAAATTCCATCTGATCCATATGCATTAGAGTCTTTCAGATTTTTTATTACTAAGATTACTGTATTACAATCTACTGTAGTAGGGTTAAAGACATCATTACTTCTATTGAATGCACTATGTTCTTGAACATTATTATTATTATTACTACCATCATCACTATTATCATTACCATTACTACCACCATCATTATTATTTACACCATTATGAACATTTCTATTATTATTACTACTACCATCATCATTATTATTATTATTACCACCATTACTATTATTGATTTCATTTATTATTTCTTTTTTTGTTTTTTCAAAGGTTTTTTTCCCCACTTCAGCGAAAAAATTATTGAACTCTTCTGCTTTAGCACTTACATCTACCTCATCGGGTATAATTGATATGTTACTACTTTTATTACAGTTATTGGAAAGCATGGTTTTAGCAATTTTCCATGTATCAGAGATATTGCCTTTAGCGTTTTGAAATTCATTTTTGTAATACTGTTTCTTACTGTTACTTAATAATGATTTTACTTGTTTCTTATGCTCTGTAAACTTTTCTCTTAAAGGGATATTATCTCTTTGTAGCTTTACTTCATTTTGTAGTTTGTCTCTTTCTTTCATAATGTTTTTTATGTCATCTGTTATCCAAGGAGCGGGGGGACGAAATATTTCTCTTGTCACGAGTGGTGCACATCGATCTATACATGATGATAGGACACTGGTTAAAATTCTTACTTGTTTATTGATATTATCGGTATATAGAATTTCATTTAATTTATGTACTTCATTCATAAGTAAACTACAAAGTAATTCTTGTGAATAATTTCTTAAGCATCTGAATGTTTTAAAGATTGGTTGTCTCTTTGGTTTGCGAATATTTAGGGACGTTACAATTTCCTCGTGGTCTGCTATAGGGCTTGGCATTACGTCACACTTAGTTATCATATGTTTGGAGTTTGTTATTACTAGATCGATTTGGGAAACTGAAGTGGGAGTGATTCTAGTTGGTTTATTTATAATCTGTTCTAGATTTAAATTCTTAATAAGTCTACTCATTTTATTTTCTCTTTTTAGTTGATCATCATTAAAATCGCCATATATAAAAACTGGTTTGTTTTTTAAAATTATCTCCTTAAAAACGTCCAAAATATAGCTAAAAGAGGTTACCGAGGCTTTGGGGTGGCGGTACACGCAGCCTATGATAATAGAAGGAAACTTTTTATGTTGGACAGAGATCCATTTATCTACCACTCCTTCGTGCTTCTCAGTTTCAAGATTTAGTTCAGTGGCCTTCAAATAATTTTTAACATATAAACATACACCTCCACCTCTACCACTGTCATAGCGATAAATATTATATGAAGGAATATTAATAAATGCATTGTTAATTGACGGATACAGCCATGATTCGCTAATGCAAAGAACATCAATATTTTCTTGTACAAGCATATGTTCAATTTCTAGTATATGGGATAACAGGGATTGTGCATTTATATGTACGACAGATAATCTATCATTATATTTACAAGTAACTTTCACATCGACAGCAGTAAGGACACTGAAGCTTAAACAGGCATCAAGGCCCGATTCCATAAACAGTGTAAACCTAGGATACCATATTATTAGATAGCTAGACACACACAAATGGATTTCATAAACGCATCTGACGTGGTTCTGTGTATGGCTAGGATCCCGTACGGGATCCTAGCCATACACAGAACCGCGTCATATGGCTTTATGAAATCCATTTGTGTGTGTCTAGCTAACTAACAATATGGTATCCTAGGTTTACACTGCTTAAGAAATTGGGTCTAGCATCCCGTACGGAATCCTAGCCATACACAAAACCGCGTCAGATGTCTTTATGAAATCCATTTGTGTGCGTCTAGCTAACTAACAATATGGTATCCTAGGTTTACACTGTTTAAGAAATCGGTCCCAAGTATGGTATCCTAGCCATACACAGAACCACGTCAGATGCGTTTAGGAAATCCATTTGTGTGTGTCTAGCTAACTAACAATATGGTATCCTAGATTTACACTGTTTAAGAAATCGGGCCCAAGTATGGGATCCTAGCCATACACAGAACCACGTTAGATGCGTTTAGGAAATCCATTTGTGTGTGTCTAGCTAACTAACAATATGGTATCCTAGGTTTACACTGTTTAAGAAATCGGGCCTAGGATCCTGTGCGGGATCCTAGCCGTACACAGAACCGCGTCAGATGCGTTTTTGAGATCCATTTGTGTGTGTCTAGCTAACTAACAATATGGTATCCTAGGTTTACACTGTTTAAGAAATCGGGCCTAAGTACGGGATCCTAGCCATACACAGAACCGCGTCAGATGCGTTTATGAAATCCATTTGTGTGTGTCTAGCTAACTAACAATATGGTATCCTAGGTTTACACTGCTTAAGAAATTGGGCCTTAAACAACATTAAGAAAATATGAAGGGCTGCGGCCTTGGGATGGGACAAAAGAGGCAAAGCAGGTGTGATACCGAAGTCATGTTTAATTTTCTTCTTGTCTTCCTCTTTCTTATTCTTCTCCTCCTTTTTTCGTCCACCTCCTACGCCTTCTTCTTTTCCTCCATTTTCCTTTCTTCGTATACCTCTTCCTTCTCCTCTGCTTTCGTCTTCTCCTTTTTCGTCACCTCCTACTATTATCCCTAATCTTTTTCAACTTCTTCTTCTTCTTCTTCTTCTTCTTCTTCTTCTTCTTCTTCTTCTTCTCTTCTTCTTCTTCTTCTTCTTCTTCTTCTTTTGTCGTCATCGCCTTCCTCCATCTCCTTTTTCTTCTTCTTCATTTGCATCTCTCCCTTATATCGTTGAATTTGCTGTTTCTCAATAACCTCGTTATGGTGGCAAAATCTTAAAGTGTTAGGGTCAATTTCCGACTGCCAATAGTTAGGTTAGGTTATGTCAAGTTAGGTTAGGATACAGTGAGGGGTATTTTCTCATTCAGGTTTATTATCTTAAGGGGGGTTTACAGGGTCAAACGGTTCGTCGAACGCAGTTCGACGGGCAAGTGTTTGAAGTGATGTTCGAACGTATGAACAGGGTATTTGGTTGTCGAACACGTTCGACAAACGTGTTTGACAACCAAATACCCCGTTCACACGTTCGAACATCACTTCAAACACTTGTCTGTCGAACCGCGTTCGACGAACCGTTTGACCGTGTAAACCGCCCTTAACAATGCTTTAATAATCCAAACTTAGGCAACATGTAAGGTTTGTTTTTTACTTAATTTCTGAGTTTAAGATGTATGGAGATGTTTACATTTTCATTGCTGTGTGTGATTACCTAATTGTGATTATCTAATTGTGTTTACGGGAAAGAGCCCAAAGCTCGTATCTTCCCGTCTCCTGATCGGTTCCATTTTAGACTTAGTGATACTTATCATACCTGTACTTAAAACTATGGATTGAGATAGCATTAACTACCTCCTCGCTTAGCCAATTCCAATTATCAAATACTCTTACACTGAAAAAGTATTTCCTTACATCCTGCAAAGAAGTTTTCTTACGAAGCTTCAAACTATGACCTCTAGTTCTAGAGCCAGCCATATCAAAATATCGATCCCTATCCACTCTATCATAACCATGAAGGAATTTAAAGACTGTCACCATATCCCCCCTCACTCTTCTAGCTTCGAATGATGGTAAGTCTAATTCCCTCAGCCTCTCATCATAACTGAGATTGCGTATTTCTGGCACCAGTTTCGTGGCATGTCTTTGAACTTTTTCAAGCTTAGCTATGTGCTTTTTCAGTGTGTGTGTGTGTGTGTGTGTGTGTGTGTGTGTGTGTGTGTGTAATTGTCAGTATATACTAGAAAACCTTTTTACTTAAGTTTTAAGAGAATTAACCAATGTAAACTCCAACGTTACCAAATATGAAAATTTCTCTATTGGTAAATAACATTCAAGCCCAAATCTTCCGCGGTAAATTTGAAGGACGGAACAAGTTTTTGTTCATTTCTTGAAAGATGTATCCAAAAATATGTTCGAAATATTCATGGTTACTTTCGGGACTTCATTTAAATAAGATTAACAACTAGAGTTGGAAAAAGTCTGCAGATACACGCATGGGTCTGTATATAAGCTGAAAAGTTATAACCAAAAAAAAAAAAAAAAAGTTAGCAAAGATTCCCTTCGTTACGTTAAGCAAAACTCACTGGAAAAGGCAAAAAATATTCCAAATTTTCTTGTAAATTTATGTAAAATATCTGGAAGAGAAATTATCCAAGATAAAAGAACAAATCCAGTCGGCACCTTTCAAGCTCTGGAAAGGTCAATCACAGTAAAAAAAAAAATATTAAACTTACATCAACTGATAAAATCTCACTTGGAAAACAAGCAGAATCTTTCAAATTCCAGAATCATTCATGCAAAAAGATCCCAACAGTGAGTCCAGTTCACCTGGAAAATAAAATGCAAAACCAGTTTCCATGCTCATTCTGGAAAAGGTCATTCACAGAATGCGGGTCTTCTAGAGCTTAAGGAATCAAAATTCCAAGAGCTGTGTTATTTTTAAGTCAGTAGGCAGTTCCATCTAAAGATAGACAAATTATCCCTCAAGTCTCTGGATTCTTGATGGTGCTGCCCTGCACCATCAAGCAGGGCAGATTCATAATCAAAGAAGGCATTTCCATTCTTACTGTAAATTCCATAATCCATGATGGTGTAGCCATGACGTCAAGATGAGGTTCCAGTGCGTGGAAAAATATTCAATCTTTAATGGAAAATGTCTCGATTTTTTATGGTGTTGTCCTGATGTACAGTTAAAGTTGTTTATTCCAAAATGTGTATAATGCTGGGGTCCCTAATGGAGTTGCCCTTATGCCAATGTATGGTTCCAGAGTAAGAGAAACAGTCCCTTAAACACTCCTAGAAGCAAAGTTCCAAAACACCTGATGGCGTTGCCCTAGTGTAAGTAGGAGATTCCAGATTAAAGATAGCAGGTCCTGTGGCTTTCCTGAATAGACAAATTGAGATTTACTGATGCTTAAAGTTCTAACGTCAATAGGTTCCAGTAATAGTAAAAAAAAAATTCCTAGGGCACTCCCAAATGCACAATTCCAGAACCCAGGATGATGAACACCCTGATTTCAGTGGGTTCCAGCCCAAGTAAAACAGTTCTGAAGGAACTTCTATATGCGGAAATCCGGGGTTCCTGATGGTGAAAGCCCTGATGTCAGTGAGTTCAATGTAAAGAAAACAATTAGAGAGCTCCTAACTGCAAAAATTCAGAATCCAAGATAGTGACTACCTTGATATCAGTGGGTTTCCCTCGTAAGAAAAATTCTTAGAGATCCTTGACACAGTTCCAGAATCCAGGATGATGAATAACCTGATGTCAGTAGATTCCACTATAAGGAAAAACAATGTCAAGATGTCTACTGCAAGCAGAGTTCCAAGATAATTGAAAATGTCACCTTTGATGTCAGTACATTCCAGTATATTCCAAGAGATGTCCTAGCTTTAGGATTCCAAGATTCTGATTACACTGTCCTTGATGTCAGAGAAATGTTCCAGTTTAAAAGATAAACTTCAGTAATTTAACAGCTTAAGCACAGTGGAATCCACGTCTGAAATACCATTAAACACAATAATAATAATAATAATAATAATAATAATAATAATAATAATAATAATAATAATAATAATAATAATAACAATAATAATAATAAAAATAATAATAATAATAATGCTTTATAAGAGAAAGTCTCTAAAATGTTTTATATATTAACACAAGCTTCATTTCTTATATATAGTAGATAAGGTCAATAATATTACTTGTACATGCGATGGATACTTTATTATTATCATTATTATTATTATTATTATTATTATTATTATTATTATTATTATTATTATTATTATTATTATTATTACTACTACAGACGACAAACATTATTATATTAATGCACCCACCCGGTCGGCCGCGCGCGTGCACACACAAAAACACACACACACACACAAACACACACAAGATCTAAAACATAAAACTATTATTATTCATATCCTCACATTAATAAACCACCCCCAACCCCGAGTTCTTAAGGATACTGTTCAGTAATCACCTCCCGCACCTAATGGTGCATACTCATTATGCCAGATGAGTAGAAAGGGGCTACCGTATGAAGATTAACAAGGGAAAAATATTTTGTTTCTATTAGAGCTAGTCCTACATAAAGCAATTTAAATATCAGTGTATACTAATTTAAATTTCACTTGCAAATATTACTACTACTACTACTACTAATAATAATAATAATAATAATAACAATAATAATAATAATAATAATAATAATAATAATAATAATAATAATAATAATAATAATAATAATAATAATAATAATAATAATAACAACAGGTTCCTAAATAGACTCCTCCATAGTCCTTGGTTTTGCTTCTGATCGTCTCTCAGCCCTTTCTAAGCAAAATACCTGTGCAATTTTCTAATAATGATACACAGACTACCTGTACAAATCCCGTACTATTATCATTTCCCCCTTTGCTATTATGATGTCCTGGGAGGAGATATGTAATTTAATTTTTTGTGTGT
>JAXCGZ010015973.1:0-2500 GCA_037179515.1 Halocaridina rubra | reverse complement strand
TTGAATGCACAATATGAAGCTCATGATAATAATTACATTATTGTTATTTTTTGCATCATGCCCTCTATGCTAAAACCAAAAATAAATAGATTTTATTGTGTATATGAAATTTTTATGAGCAAGAGTGTCATAATGAACCTTCAGAATATCTGGGATTGCTGATTGGCACCCCCCCCCATGTAATGTTTTAGATAAAAAAAAAAGCTACTGTATTACAAGGAAGTCCTAGCCTGGATAGTCATGGAGCTGGCACGGTCAAACCAAGGATTAGGGGGAGAGAAAGTTTTCGTAGAGGATTGGATGTACACCTCCATTCCCGAGGTTTGATTTTATTTCTTTCGTTTTCCATTCATCAGTCATGTACTCATTTTACCTCATGAGTTGACAAACAACACTAGCAAACGACACACCAAGGAAAAAACAAATAAATAAAACAAACAAATAAAAACAATATACAAACAAACACACATCTAATAATATCAGCGGTTAGATAATGACATTTAAGAATGGTCATCCGAGCAAAGGACAATTGAATATCAGAGTATGGAAATTACATATATAATGTATATTTATTGCATTTGAGATAATACGATAAGTAGACTTAAATTATCTGTTGGACATAAGTACTTATCTTAAGATAAGTACTTATCTCAAGAACATATATTGCTACAGGTATTATGAGTAATAATTGTGTAATTAGGTTACGAAGCTGTGGAGGTAGAACCATTTATGGCCGGCAGGCCTTGGGGCAGATGATCGTTCCCTACTTAACCTGTGGGTGACCCAAGTAGTAAAGAGGGGGAGTTAAGAGGGGTGACTGGGGTGATTTACCCCCTGGTGAATGAGTGTGCTTTCACTAGGCCACTCTTTCTGCCAGGGAACTTTATATATTATACTTAGGTAATTATTAAGGATAAGTACATATTAATGATAGTAATTACTGGAGGTAAAGTTACGCTAGCTTTCCCATCCCGCAGCACTCAAGTAATTTTAAGTAGATAATTTATATCTAATAATCGATTCGCTGCAATCAGTATGCATAGCATTATGACCAATGACTTATAATATACTAAATTATAAATACAATTTTTAAACAGTATTAAATTATGATATAAATAATAGTATTTCTAGATATCCTGAGGCGATAGTGGATGGAGAGGATAGCAGAAGTGCTAGTTCTCTCTCTCTCTCTCTCTCTCTCTCTCTTTTCTCTCTCTCTCTCTCTCTCTCTCTCTCTCTCTCTCTCTCTCTCTCCATATATATATATATATATATATATATATATATATATATATATATATATATATATATATATATATATATATATATTGAGAGAGAGAGAGAGAGAGAGAGAGAGAGAGAGAGAGAGAGAGAGAGAGAGAGAGAGAGAGAGAGAGAGAGAGACATCGAATTCTTCAGAATATATAATGTGGCACCTTTAATAAGTCAACAGGAACACTGTGTTCAAAGCATAAAAGGATTAAAGGAGATCTAGTCATATATATATATATGTAAAAAACAAAGAGGGGGGATAACACAGGGCAGACGGAAGTGACGAAACAATAAAAAATCTCTCTCTCTCTCTCTCTCTCTCTCTCTCTCTCTCTCTCTCTCTCTCTCTCTCTCTCTCTCTCTCTCTCTCTCTCTCTCTCTCTATTACACACACACAAAATGGAACCGACCAGGAGACGGGAAGTTACGAGCTTGGGGCTCTTTCCCGTAAACACAATTAGGTAATTTTATACACACACACACACACACACACACACACACACACACACACACACACACACATACATATACTATATATATATATATATATATATATATATATATATATATATATATATATATATATATATATATATATACACACACACAATACTTTAAAATGTAAGGTACTGAGCATGGGCAAGAGTGCAAGAAAGCCCAATTTTGGGAACTCAATGGCAGGTACAGAACTTCAAGAAACAAAGAACGAAAGAGATCTAGGAGTAAGAGTATTGGCAGATCTGTCTCCGGCAATGCATATAAATGATAAAGTAAAGGCTGCAGATGCTTTCTTACAAATGTAAAGGGTGGCCTTCAGGCACATGGACAAGGAAATGTTCAGAAATATTTATGTAGCTTATGTGAGGCCACGGTCTGAATATGCAGCACCCTTTTGGATTTCACTCTTGAAAAAACACATAAATTATATGTAGCTTATGTGAGGCCACGGTCTGAATATGCAGCACTCTTTTGGATTCCGCTCTTGAAAAACACATATATAAACTGAAAAAAAAAAGTTCAAAAATATCCTACGAAGCTGGTGACAGAGATACCCAACTTCAAAAGAAAAGGTTGAGGGAGTTAGACTTACCATCTCTTGAAGATAAATAAAAGGGGGATATGGTGACAGTTTTTAATTCTTGCATAGTTTCACAGAGTGGACCCAGAGAGATAGTTTGATACGATTGCTTCTAGAATTAGCAGACATAGTTTGAACGTCCGTGAGAAA
>JAXCGZ010015972.1:0-36549 GCA_037179515.1 Halocaridina rubra | reverse complement strand
GTACATACCTAAACATTTTCTTATACAATTGTCTGATTATGTACATAGTTGTGTTTCTATTGATCGCTTGAAACCAGTAATCGAGCCTAATGCAATGTCTGAACCAAGTATTGTTGAACCGCTAGAACATAGTCAAACACAGATTGATTTTGATGATGATATTAACAATAATTGTGATAACCAAGGCTATGTCAATCCTGATTCTCAGAACATACTTCCACCTAAAGTTGCAATATCATCCTCAGGTAGAAAAATAAGATTTAAGAGTAATAACGATTAGTTATATTATTTGCTCCATTTTTTAGGAGGGAACTATTGTAGAGAATATATATTTTATTTATATATCGCATATACGATATACGTTTTCTTTGTAATGTAATGTATAGTTTTCTTTTGTCTTTTTTTTTTATGAGAAAGCCCGCCATTTTATTCTTCAATAAGATGTCGTGCAGCATGGACGATAAACAAGGAAGGTAAAATAATGTTTAGGACCAAGTAATATTAATAATAATGCAACCTTGATATTAGAAAAACCCCAAATAGGGTGAGTGAATAAATATTTCATTAATAAGATATTGTGCCTGAATAGTGATCAATATTAAGTATAATATGTAAATAAATTACCTTTTTCCTTTTTTTGTATTGTATTGTCAAGGTATATTTTCATCTTTTTTATAAACAAAACAAATATTATTTTTCTGCTGCTAAAATGATAATAGTTTTATTGTTTTGGTTGCAGGGTTTTTAAATTGTGTTCTGGTTTATATTAATAATTTGTAAAGGGTCCAAAGCTCTCTTTCAATCCACCCTCTATAAATCTAGCTAAACCAATAGATGAGATTACCTCAGCTGTCTTAGAATGTTGTCTTAAGTTTGGAACTATGAAGACTACTAGAGCTCTTAGTTTTGAGATTTAAGCTTTCCCAGTAGACAACCCACCCCTAGATGGTGAAATCGGTCGTAGTTGAAATATATAAAATACAACTGCTACCATCATGATCTCCTATGTTTAATTTACTTTCTCAATATGTCACTTAAAGCTTTGGCATTACAGCATCTTCGGGAATTGGTTCAACGTGATTGTATTCTTTGTCAAACAGAACCAGCCAAACATGATGAGACACTTGTTGTTGCTTATTTAGAAAGATATCATCAAATGCTGACAGAAAGATTTGGAAGATATGATAAAAAAAAGTATGAAGAATATGTAGGCTGCAAATGTGTTAAAGTCCAATGGTGACAAGTTGGCTGATGAACATATTGATAGTGATGTACTTGAGAACATTGGCATTGTTATTGGTGCCTTACGTTTTAGTCAGTTTGTTAGTGGTATTAACAAGTGGGATGTCTATAATTTGATGGAAACACCGGGTGTTGTCATGTTGTATGGTCATATTGCTCATGATACTCAACATAAACACAGTAATGTGCAAAACCAAATCGTTATGCAAGTAGGAGCACAATTATTGCTTGCTTCTCCTCAAGAATTGATTGAAGAGGCCATAGAACCTGTTAATAAGTTGTGTGAGTTAGAGAGTATTGGAGTAAATAAGCTAGAAGTAAGTTATGAAGATAAAACTACACTTGGAAATTTTACAGATTCTGTTCCCTGGAAATCTATCCACCCTCCTTTCCAACACAATTTTCAGAGAGCCTTTGGACAAAGAAAGTCTCTAGCAGAAGAGTTGGAGGAGGTATTGAAGAATTTTCATGTACATAATTTTTCGGATGCTTGTACCAGTGTAGATAAGCAGTTTAAAATATACAATACTGCAGATGTAAAGTTGGCAAAGGTTCAAATATACCTGCAAGTACTGCGATTCCAACAGCACAAGACTTCAAAGGGTACTGGATCAGTGCTTTTCTGAAAAATATAGATCTCTTAAAGTATCAGTCTTAAGTTTAATCTGCAATATTAATACAAACAACTTGTCTTTGAATGATCTAAAGGCTAGAAAAGAAGTGCTGACCATAGAAAAACTTCTGTCACTGGTGAGTATAGGTTTTGACCCATTAGGTCTAATTTCACAATTGCTAAGAAGAGGAAAAATTCTTAGTCAAAGAGCCTGGTCCGAAAAACTCTCATGGAAAGATCTGTTATCAGAAGTATATTATGAGGAATCACAAATTTATGAAAGATCTGAACGTCAAGATGCCCAAAAGATTGAAGAATTGTGAGCACGCTAAATCCTCGGTGATATATTGTAGCACTGACAGGGAGGCACCACTCCTTAGCTCTCTTACACTCATTATTGAACCATTTCTCTCTAGCATGTACAGCTCCTATTTTGGTGGAAGGTATGCAACAGTCTACTGCCTTCTTTTCTTTATTGAGGGGCCCAGACTGTCTTGAATATATTTCAAGACAGTTTATTTCTATGTACATATGTAAGTGTTGTTTGCATGACATTCGCTTAGTGTAGCATATGTGTAAGTCTGTATATTTACAAGCACATGTATATTCTTATGTATAATGTGTAGTTCATTCTTTGGGCTAGCTGTAGAGGAGAAAGAGAGAAATCTGAGGCACCAAAGTTTTTAACCATTAACCTGTCACCGCCATGGGATAATGCTTATTCCCTCGCCTGTGCGAACAAAGAATAATTATATGTCTCCACAAGTTTTTCCCCGTTAACGAGAGGGAACCCTAGTCAGCCCCTGGAACCAGGGGCCTCTACAGTTGAGAAAAGTTTTCTGCTGCCTTCCTACAAAAAAGTTAAATGTTCTCATGAGATGCTATATGACAGTCATATTGGTGACGTAATTTTGATGCATGAAATCGGTTGTAGTTGAGATTTATAAAATACAATTCCTACTGTGATCCATGACGGTGCTTATAGAGGTTAAATAACATGTAATTAGAGAGTTGCTTTTGTGAGACGCTACGAGACACTCAAATCGAAGAATATACGTTAGAGATATATGAGCTTGATTTCATGTACTATGATTGCTGTCGATATCTGGGTTTTCCAAATAGATAAGTACAGGGAAAATATTTCTAACAATGTTTATAACTACTTGTGAGGGACAGAATAAGCACATTTTAGCAGAACACTCGTAGGTAGAATATATGTTGGAAAACGTATTATTCCGTATGAAGAAATTTTAACCTAAGGTGAGGAGAGTATATATATTACATATCAGCAGTTCACAATCCTCGTTATAAATATTTGCATGTATGCTTATGCATGTAGTCTCCGTGGCAAAATGGTAGCGTCTGCGACTCTGAGGCGGCAGGTCGAGGGTTCGCACCCCGTCAAAGACTGAGGTTAGTAAGGCTATTCTCTCAGGGTAACGATTACATCTGCCAAAACAAGTCCTTCGTAAGAAGGCAACCATCCTAGCCCATAGTAGAAAAGGGAGTTCGTGACATAAAAACGAATCCATCGCATGTATGCTTATGCATGTGATATAAATTGCATTTTAATTGGTTTAATATCGTTTGTAGGCCTCTACTGAAGTCATGTAAGGATTTCCAAACTTAGGGGGCAATAACATTGAAGGCTAATAACGTTTAGGAAATCCTCCACGATATCTTCAACCCCTTACATGCCATCTCCCCTCCTGCTGTAAAAGGTTCTCTCCAGCTCATCAAGTCCAGATACTTTTGACCTTGGATGTATAAAGATGTATTTATCTAAATGTGCTTAAGTAAAAGAGCCCTAAGCTCGTATCTCCTCATCTCCTGGTTGGTTTCATTATTGTACTCAGTGATACATATCATAATTATCCTTAAAACTATGGATTGACTTCGCATTAACTACCTCCTCGCTTAGCCGATTTCAATCATCGACTACTCTTACACTAAAAAGTACTTACATTCATCCTGCAAAGAGGATTTCTCACTAAGCTTCAAACTATGACCTCTTGTTATAGAGCCACCCATATCAAAATATCGACCCCTAGAAGCTCAGCCATAAACATGAAGGAATATAAAAACCGTCACCATATCCTCCCTCTATCTAGCTTTGATTAATGGTAAGTCTAAGTTCATCAGCCTCTCATCATAACTGAGACTGCTTATTTCTGGCACCAGTTTCGTGGCATGTCTTCGAACTTTTTTCAGCTTAATAATATGCTCTTTCAAGTGTGGATTCCAAGCTTTGTCCTCACATAGCTTACATAAATATTTCTGAACATTTTCTTGTCCATACATCTGAAGGTTACCCTTACATTTGCTAAGAAAGCATATGCTGCCTTTACCATGCTATTTATATGCATTTCCCTATACAAATCTCCTAGTATGTTCACTAATGGATCTTTCTCATTCTCCGTCTCTTGAAGTTCTGCTCATTTTATTGAGCATCCAAGTTTGGGCCTTCTTGCACTTCTACCCAATCTCATTACCATACACTTTGAAGCACTGAATTTCATTAGCCACTTTTCTGACCACTCATGCGGACTAATTAGGTATTCCTGAAGTTCTCTACCATTGTTCTCGTCTCTTACTCTCTTTACAGTCTTTGCATCATCTGGATATATATTCATGAATGAATTTACCGTCTCTGGTAGGTCACATACGTATACAAGGAACAAAAGTGGCCCTAAAAAGGAGTTTTGTGGAACTCCATTACTAACTCTTCTCCATTCACAAATGAAGTGTCTAATTCTAACCCTCTGTTCCCTTTCTTCAAAGTAATTTTTATCCATTTCAAGACATATCCACCTTTCTCTTGCCATTACTTGCAGATTCTTGATAAGTCTCCCATATGGGACTGTATCAACTGCCTTCTGGAAGTCTAGGAATATGCAGTTTGCCCAGTTCTCTCTTTCTTATGAGATCCAGCTTATTTCATCATAAAATTCTAATAAGTTTGTTACTGTTGATCTACCTTCTCTAAAGTCATGTTGTCTCACTACAAAATGTTGAAGGAATCCAAGTGAAGAGAGATGTGCATTCTTAGTAGCTTCTCCATAACTTTGCAAACTATGCTGGTCAAGGAAACAGTCATATAGTTTAGAGCTGTATCTCTTTCATTTTTTTGAAGACAGGCATCAAACTTTCTTGGAATTTCCCCAGATTCCAGAGAGTTTTCAAATATGATAAATAGTGTCTCCGATATTCATTTAGCCCATTTCCTAAGTACATAAGGTGATATTTCATCAGGATCTGTAGCTTTGAGGGCATCTGACTCCATCAATGCTATACATACTTCTGTATCTGAAAAGGTAATGTTCTCTAATAAAAGCCCATTAGCTCCTACCTCTGCAATCTGAGGGGGTGGGGTATTCTCTGCTGCAAATACGGACTGAAACTCCATGCTTGTTCAATTCTTCGCAGATCTCTTCATCCGTCTCAGTGATCCCCATTTGCTCTCTTTAGCTTTAAAATTTATTCTTTGACCTTCAGTTTTCCTCTGAAAATGCTGTGGAAAGTTTGGGATTTTCTTTAGCCTTCTTGGTGATATCCCTTTTATAGTCTCTGTCTCTCTTCGTTTACTTAGGTAATCATTTCTTGCTCTTTTATAAGTCTGACATTCATTTATGCTTTTTCTCCTCCTATACCTTTTCCAGTTTTTGTCTCACCACTCCTTAGCTCTCTTACACTCATTATTGAACCATTTCTCTCTAGCATGTACAGCTCCTATTTTGGTGGAAGGTATGCAACAGTCTACTGTCTTCCCATGTTCCTTACAAAAGATGCCGTACATTTGTTGTACAGATTTGTTGTTAAATAAGGTCCTCCAGTTAATGACAGCAAAACTCTCATTAACTTTGATACAATGTCCTTTCAGATAGTTCTTCCTCATGTTCTCAGTGCCTCTACTTTCAAGCAGAGCATTTTTTATGATATACTCAATCAACAACATACAGTTGTCACTCTTTCCAATTGGAGGTTCATACTCAATTTTTTTAATCTCCAACACATTATCTGTAAACACTAGAATGAGCCGCGTTGGTTCATCCCCACCCCTGACTCTCATTGGTTCCAGTGCACGTAGGAGTAGGAAATTTCCTTTTTTACAAAATATAGGAGTCTTGCCCCGAATGAGTCCTCCCTACTGTGTGCGTCAAGATTTATCCAATCTATCTCTTTATGACTAAAATCTTCCATGATCAAAATTTTACATTTTCTCTCCTGTGCATTGTTAACAACTGAGTTTATGACTTCATTAGTACCTGTATGACTTTTCTCATAAATTTCTAGCCTATTTTGGTTCCTTGGCGGATTGCAGACAAAAGTTATCATAATGCTCTCTAACCAAGTATTTATGCAAGAAACAAGAAATTCCTTGAACTCTTTCTATAGCAAAGTTTATTTTTTCAACCTGAAATCTTTCACTTATGAGGAGTGCTATCCCTCCACCTGTCCTCCCAGATCTTTCAACCCTTAATATTCTGGAGTCCTTAGGAAAAACTGTGACACTGTTTATGTCCTCACTTAACTTAGTCTATGTAACCTCTACTATATCTGCATTATTGGTGCAAATCCTATCCTTTAATTCTACTGCCTTACCAGCTACTCCATCAGCATTTGTGCACAGCAGTCTTAATGAGGCTGCATCCCCTGATCTTTTCTCATTATCTTTTTTTTTTCTCCCCATTGGCTGAAAGAGCTCTGAAGCAAAAATTTTTCTTCTCTTCTTCATTTCTTTCCTCATTTAACCTTCTACCTTCTTGCAACAAGTTAATGATCCTTTCCATCTCTTCCTTTGTTCTGTATAACCTATTGAAGACTGTTTTGAATTCTTGAAGGTCTTTTGGGTTTTTCTCATCAATATATCTCTACATGTGTCCCCTCTCTCAAAGGCTACTTTCATTGGTCTTGCCTTTCCCTCCCTAGAATATTTACCTAGTTGGTGATTGTTTACAATATTCTCCGGACCACATACTATTTCAAGCTTCCTTATTAGGTCTAAAACCCAAGCTTTATTTTGTTCAAGTCTCCCCTGCCATGCTGAATCCTGAGATTCATTATGCCTGAGATTACCACTGTCTTCTCTTTATCAAGTACCTGTTCAATGAGAGAATTAGCCCTTTCCATCAAAACATCTTTCATTTTTCTATTACTGTGTCTTTATTGTCAACTGTTTGTATGTTTACCAGTCCCACTACCCTCACAACCTCTATAACTGCCACATTCCCCTATATTGCATCTGCAGAGGAAGTTTTCATGGCATCATGTTCTGTATTCAGCTCCTGAAACTCTTTTCAAAGCTGTTCGATACTGTTCTTTATCTGGACATTCCAAGCATCAATCTTGTCTCTCTCAGACGAGAGCAGTGCACTGACATTTAATTCATTCAGGTTATCATTCAACTGTTTGTTGTTATCTTCTTGTTTAAATATTCTGGTTTCTAGTTCACTCTTTTCTCTCTCCAGCTTCCTTATTCATTTTTCTAGTTATTTTCTCTCATGCCCTTGTGCCTTATTTGCTTCCTCCGAAGATCTTATTACCTCTCTAAGTGTTTCAATCTCTTTCATTTCTATATCCATATTCCGAATTTTTTCATCCAGGTTTATTACAAGGGTCTCAAGGTCATTGACTTTTTGTTTCAGGCTTCTAAGAACTACTCCCTCCTCTACAACTCCTGGAGATCTGCATAACATAATGTATGTAAGTATTTGTGTTATGTTTCTTTTTCAAAATACATACCTGCTTTAATTTTGTCTACTGTTTACTAGTTATTGTTGAGTATATGAAAGGATTTTTTTTCTTTAACTTATTATGTTTTGCTTTATTACAGGTATATTAGTTTGGTAATGTATTAATTGGAATTCGTACCAGGTGTTTCAGTTTCATTACACATGTATTTGCATGAAGATTGCGAGCATGACTGAAATTTAAGTGGTTGTTTAAATAAATAAACATACAAACACACACAAACAAACATTTATTTCCGTTTTTGTACAATGGTTATTCTTCTAAAAGTAAAAGTAACTTATAAGTAGACATGTAATTGAACCAGTAAGTAAGAGGATAATACATACAGTTAAATTAAATGTAGCTTTCCTTGAAAATAATAATGCTGTAATAAAAATGTTAACAACAATGTTAATCATAAAGTAGTAATAATAACACTCAATACAGTATTGTTATTATCGACATCATCACCATATTTGTTTTTCTTACAATGAGAATAATTAGTTCTTAACTTAGAGAACAGAGAAGTCGATATCAGTTTACATATAGAGAGGTTAGTGTTAAGGGAAATTGCATTAAATCATTAAGTTTAGTTTATGTGTGAGCAGCAACTATTTGTCCAAAAGAAAACTTTATAGTTTGCCTTTGAAAGCTTTGAAGGAGGATGCATTTTTAAGATGCTCTGGAATATCGTTCCAGAGTGTTGGCCCTTTAATAGTGATCATCTTTGAACCTGCTTCTGTGTTTGTTCTCTGAATAAAGAGCTCACTGCTCTGTCTTGTGTTGGTTCCCCTTATATCCCTGACTGTTTTTAAATTAAATAGCCAAATGGTCCAAAATTTTGTATGCAAAAACATAACTAGCATAAGCGACCTTGTTTTCTGCCTGCAGACAACCAAGTTTTTTGAGGGCTGGTGTGATGTGGTAATTTTTTCTTATTCCTCCCAGGGCAACTCGAACAGCAAAATTAATAAGCTTCTGCATTTTGTTTTTCTGAGTCTTAGTGGTAGCTCCCTAAACAGTTGTGCAATAATTAATGTGACCTAGGGCTAGAGATTCAACAACAGTTATTCGAGTGGTAGTCTCAAAATAGTCCTTTATATGTGATAAGTACATTAATGTCCCTGTAACCGTTTTGCATACTTTATCTATGTGGGAATCAAACAACATGTAGCTATCAAAGTGAATTCCTAGGTGTTTACTGTTTTGCTAGGTGTAATGATATTGCCAAAGAAATTAATTGTTGTGTTTTCTGGAATTTGTGCTATATGGAACCTTGAACCAATAAACATGCATTGTGTTTACTTTCGTTAAGTAACAGCCCAATTTCTTGAAAATAGGTTTTAATTTTTGACCGAGTGTTTTTTGCTCTTAAAGTTAGCTCTGGGAGTTGAGTGTCATCTGCATACTGAATGATAGACAGTCAGAAATGAAAGAAGATAGATCATTTACGTAAATGGAGAAGAGGATAGGACCAAGTACTAATCCCTGTGGAATGCTGGTGTGTCTTATAAATACATTATTTACACAATTTTCTTTTTATAAAATTGCTCTTGAAAATGAATTTTGGTATATTATAAAATAATTCTTGCTGATAAATTTTGTCATAAATTTGATCTTGTTGATAAGTCATAAGTTTGTCTAGATACATTTCAGTAGCTTCTTTAATATTTGACTATTAATACTCCTTTTCCTAAAATGCAAAGAACGATGCCACAGATACTGATACCAGCAGCCCCTTTTTGCCCATAATTATTTTCTCATTTCCTTTGTTTGCTCCCTCTTGTTGCACCTAAAATACAGTCTCTCCCTTGCATCTCTGCCTTAATTGCCTGCCAGGGATCACCACTATAGTAAATGCTCGAAATAAATCGGGAAAAAAGTGCTACTTTTCATCAACCTTCTAAGCTTGCCGAAGTCTGAACTAACACGGACCAATGATGAATCACTCTCAATTGGCGGACAAACATCCCAGAGGCAAAATCTCGCTTCAGCACTCACGCTCACTCCAAACTTATTAAACGTGGCAGCAATAAACAGGAGCCTCTTCACAGGGATTCATCTGGCACAAAAAAGGTGAGAGATAGTGTATGGTAAAGCTCGTTGGTCAAGCAAACTGAAAATTTGAGAAACTTTGCATTTAATGTCACAAGTTATATCGGTTACTGGTCAAATCCGTACTGGTCAAAACCTAATTAATTTTTCTCAGTTCCATTCATTTGCCAAATATAATTCCTGGACAGAAATAGCCACTTATATACATTGATAAGAAATATCTTTCCTTGCGGGTGTCCAGGTAAAATTTCGCCCTCAGATGATTGCTTATAACCATGTAAAAATCTATCCCTTCTTCTAACAAATTCTAATTTATTTCACCCCTTTTCCATCATCGTAAATAAAGTGTTTTATGTCAATACTCGTAAATAAAGTGTTTTAAGCAAAAAATTGCAAGTAATTAATAATTTAGTTTGCCCTTATGGAAGTGTAAACATTTGTTGTCAACTGCAATTAAAGATCTACATATTTATCTTCTAGATCTTTGCTATTATCGCAAGGTTGGCCCATGGTACCAACTGCCCATTGTGCTACTACAGCTGAAGGGTCTTGTGGACTTAGATAAGTCTGTCCTGGACAGTTTGATGTTAAGTCTTCCTTCAGTTACGGTTCTCTTTCTATGCCTACATCAACACTGAATATTCTTGGATATTCAGTACACATAAATTATTATCCCTTCACATCTGACAAGTCACAACATTCCCCATCTCTATTTCTCTTTATGTTTTCTTCGTGCCCAGGCCTGATGAGGGTAGATTTTTTTTTTTTTTTTTTTGGCCTGTCCTGGCGTCACAATCCAAAAAAAAAGTAAAAGAAAGTATTTTATGCAAATACTCACAAATAAGCTGTTTTACACTTTAAGTTTCAAATAATTCATAAGGTGTTTTTTTGCCCTGTTGACATTGCAAACATTTCTTGTTAACCACAATTTAATGAAAACATAGTTATCTTGTAGATTCTTCACATAATGTGAATACAGTGTTTTATGCTAATGCCGACAAACAATTAATAAGTTGTATGCCCTTATGGTAGCATATATATTTCTGGTTAGCTGTGACTAACCAATATATTTTCATCCAATAGAACAATATTTGAAACTCATTATTTGTGTGCTTGCGCCTTCAGTTTTCCCATTATTAACGGTGTATCATTTATGTTTCTGCAATTGCAGTGTCCTCTATTCTACTCTGCCTATGTGACAGAGGTGATCTTCAAGTTTAGGCCAGTCTTGTCATCCGTCTGTGGTGCCGGGAATAGAAATCGTGCTGAACACCTCAAGAATTCCAGGCTGCATTCCATAAATTAAAATTTTTAAACTTGTTTCACTTTTCCAAAAGAAATTTAATTTTTTTTAATGTGTCCTTGTATTTTCAAAATTAAAAGAAAGTCAAATTCTGAGTTTCATTTAACCAAGTAGTGGTAATCGGAGGATGCGCAAGTAAAGATTATCCTTGGATGTCTGTGATTCCTTACCGAGCTCAGTACCTTAAGGCCCCAGAGGTAAACAGAAACTTACCAACCTCCCAACAGCACAATTGGCGCCCAAACTGGGACCATACAGACTGATTTTAATAAAAATAAAAAGTATTTTGTTGTTTAACATGCGCATGAAATCCAATTACCATTGGCTTGGATTATTGAAATGAACGAATCTTAGGCTATGCACAAAATTTTGATTGCTAGGGACAATAGTGCTGTAAATCAGAAATTTTTTATTTGTTTCAAAATTAATTATGGTAACTAATATTTTCCTTGCTTACTATATGGTAAACAAAATTTCAGAAAATCTTCATGAGAATATGTGGTAACTAAAATTAAGAAATTTTGCATGACAAAAACATGTTATTGAGGACAGCTACCTTGACAAGATGTTTGTTCTGGGTGAGCTCCTTGAGTAGGCTCTTTAAAAGTTGGCTGCATGCTGAGCAGAGCTAGAGGAGAAGGCGAAAGAGCAGGTCCAATGAGACAACGTTGGAAATGGGAGTCACCCACGCGAGAGCCCAAGAAATGCAGAAATACGAGGATGACAGCAGCAACCGCTTGACATTTACATTTGCTCCTTCGAAAGTCTTGTCGCCGCTATTGATGGCACAGCAGCTGAGAAGCTTCGCTGGCTGCTTACCTCCATGCCACCCCATCTGATTACCCTGATAAATGAACTTGACCGCATGCAACTGAGAGACTACAAGAAAGTTAAAAGCATACTCCTCGTCTCACAGAACATTTCCCAAGCTGAGTGTCTTGGTAGGTTTGTCTCCACTTTCCCATTTAAGGAGGAGAAATGTAGTGCCTTTAGTAACAGCAACACTCGCCTCTTTGATGATTGGTTGCGAGTTGCAAAGTGTCCCTAAGAGAAGTTGCATCCGTTCTTGATGTTGATTCAATTGCCAATGACCTCCCTAAAGATGTTCTTTTTTTTGTATGGACCCTGCTTAAAGATTGTTGGGGTTGGGATGGTCGTATAGTGTTTGTTAAGATTCTGTTTAAGGGGACTCAAAGTACTGAGCTCGGTTAAGAGCTCACAAACAGACAGGACAGATATTTGTACTTGAACACCCCATCTGTTTTACCTGAACTCGGTTAAATGAAACTCAGAATTTAACTTTCTTTTAATTTTGGAAATGCAATGACATTAAAAGAATTGAATTAAATTTTTCAAATTAAATTTTATGAAATACTGTCTCGAATCCCGGAGGTGGTGAGCACGATTTCGTTTCCCGGCACCACGGACGTATGCCAAGACTTTGGCCTCAACTCGACGATTACCTCTGTCACACAGGCAGAGTAGAATAGAGGACACTGCAATTGCAGAAACAGAAACGACACACTGTTAATAATGGGAAACTGAAAGCATGAACACACACATAATGAGTTTCCAATATCATTCTACTGGATGAAAATATATTGGTTATTCACAGCTAACCAGAAATATTTATGCTACCATAATAGCATACAAAACCATTAATTCTTTACTGGTTCTAAAGGAAAACAATTTATGCACAATAAATGAAGAATAAGCAAGACAAATACAGTACTGTATGTATTCCTTATATTGTGGGCAACCACAAAAGTTGCAATGCTTATTACTGATTTGCAATTAATATGGTAAAACACTCTATTTAGAATAAAGGAACAATCTACAAGATAAATACAGTATTCATTCACTTTTGGTTATCAAGAACTGTTTGCAATGAAAAAGAGGGTGCAAAACCACCTTTTAAAGTATTTGCAACTTATAACTCAAAACACTTTATCCCCAACATATGAAGAATTAGCAAGATAAATACAGTATGCATTCATTAAATTGTGGTTAACAAGAAATATTTGCAAAGCCAACAGGGTAAAATTACCTTTTATTTATTTCCAGTTTATAGCATAAAACACTTTAGCTAAATGATTAATTATTTGCAGTTTATATACCAAATAGCTTTATTGACGAGTTTTTGATGTAAAACACTTTATTTACGATGATAGAAAGAGGTGAAATGAAATTAGAATCTATTAGGAAAAGGGATAGATTTTTACGGGCTCATAACCAGTCTTCAGAGGATGAGATTTTCGTTTATCACATTCAATGAAAAGAAACTTCTTAGCAATGTATATCAGCTGTAGTTTCCAGGTTAAGGAATTAACTTTGGCAAGTGAGATTCCAGTTAGGTAATCTACAAAATATCGTTTGTATGGGAATGAAATCTGAGAATAAAATTCGTAAGATTTAGCCAGTAACGGATGTAACTAATTCTCGAAAAACCAATTTGCTTGACCCACGAGCTTTACCATTCACTATCCCTCACCTTGTTGTGCCAGATGAATTCCTGTGAAGATGCCACGTAAATAAGGTTTGAAATAAACTTAGACTGCTCAGGCGAGATGTTGCCTCTCAGAAGTTTGGGCGCCAAAGGAGGACGCCTCATAGTCTCTCCTGGTGAGTTCATCTGTAGGATACATTTCTAGAGCAGTAACTGGCTCTGATATCATTTAAGGACTATTGTAGTGGTGGTCCCTGGCAGACAATTATAGCAGATATGCAAGGGAGAGACAGTATTTTAGGTGCAACAAGTGGAAGCAAATAAAATAAAACGAGAATAATAATGAAAAGTTTGGTTACTGGTAAACAATCTCCAGAACGTTCTTTGCACGTAGGAGACGGAATTTAAGTACTCAAATAATAAGGAAGCTACTGATATATATCTAGACAGGCTAATGGCAAAACAGCAAGGTCAAATTTATAACAAAATTATTAGCAAGAACAATTTTTATAATAAGAAAATTGTAAACAAAAAGTATCTGGTGAGTTCACAGAAGATGTGAAAAGTAGGAGCAGCCTTTATATCGGGACTATACTTCTACACGTACAAGAAGAGTAAATAAGGTATATTTAAAATTAGCTATAAGCTACGATATAAATTGCAAATAATCATAATCTGCAAAAGTCAAGAAGAGGGAATTATTTTTTTTTTTTTTTAGAAAAATGACAGTTAAGTCACTAAATTAAATAAGGCATCTAACAGCCTCTGGTGACTTTGAGCAAAACACTCTGTCACAAAGGCCCTTTCCAGAGAATATTGATTTAGCAAATTTCTACTACAGAAGGCGAAAAAAGAACAGAGAAAGTTACGGTGACTTCAGTGTTATTATGAAGGATGAGATATCCTTCTCATGGAAAAGAACAAATAAACAATAAGAATGGGATCCACCACGGGAACATATCATACTATTAGGAAAAGTGAACAAGTCTTATAAACAAAGCATTAAATGACATGCAAAACATAAAAGAAATGTGATCATTTTCAAATTCCAAGAAAATTGCATCACAATTAGATATCAGTGAATATCAATATTTAAGTTTAAGAATGCTTCACATGCAAGATGGCAATAATATAATATACAAATAAAATACAGTATACGCAAATGAAAAATATGAACCAAGTCGTCATTAACATTGGCGACTGGATTTAAAACAGCTTTAGCTATTGAACACTAAACTAAAATGTTTCCACCATGTTCTGGCTTTCAAAGTCCCACAAAGGGAAGTATAAAACTACGATCAAAGAATTATTCTTCATCTTTTTCATCTTCCATTAGGAATAACGTTTGTACGATAAAATAAACAAGTACAGTACAGTATTAAAGATATAAAAGATAAACATAAAAAATAAACAACACATTACAGAAGTAATCTTTACCGACTAGTCAAATTTACGCTAACAGCACCAGTTTCCTCATTTGAGGGTAACGACCGTCGACTTAGTAGATCAGCAAGGTCATTGTCCTTGCCATGAACATGTTGGGCAGTGAATTTGAAAAGATTCAGGTAAAGTGTCCACCTTTTCAGGCGAGGATTTAGCTTGTCTGCAGTCTGTAAATATAGGAGAGGTTGGTGGTCGGTTCTCAGTGTAAAATGTTGGCCATACAGATGGACTTCAAATTTCTTTATGGCCCAATATGCAGCTAGAGCTTCCTTCTCCACGGTGGAGTAATTTTGCTCTGCAGGGCGAAGCCTGCGGCTTGCATATCGCACTGGAGCTACTTCTGCTGAGTTGTCTGATCGGGCTTGCAAGAGGACGACACCCAGGCCTTCGTCTGAGGCGTCGGTCTGCAAGATAAATGGAAAATCAGGGTTTACCAGTTGTAATACTGGCTCACTCGCCAATGCTTCTCGGAGCTTGAAAAATGCTCTCTCCTCTTCATCTGTCCATTGGACAGGGGAGGTTTTACCTTGCTTTGAGGAGGTAATTTGCTGCAAAGGGGCAGCGATAGTATTAAAGTGTGGAATGAACCGTTGGTAGTAGCCGACACTACCCAGGAATGATCTCAGTTGAGTGACAGTGGCAGGTTTCTCCATATCCTTAATAGCTTGTACCCTGTCATGTAAAGGGGACATAACTCCTTCTCCAACCACGTGGCCAAGATACTGCAATTGTGTGAAACCAATCTCACTTTTGGAAGGCTTTAAATGAAGTCCATGCTGGTACAGACGAGTGAGAACTCTGCGGAGGGTCTCGAGGTGCGATGACCAATCCTGAGAATGCACCAGGATGTCGTCTATAAAGCATGAAACATTGTCGAGATCCTGTAGTACTATCCTCATGAGTCTGCTGAAGCAGCCAGGGGCATTTACTATACCAAAAGGCATGACCCTGAACTGGTATAGACCATATCTTGTGGAAAAAGCTGTAAGAGGCTTGGTAGTATCGCTCAATGGGACTTGCCAAAATCCACTGGTCAGATCCAACTTGGACAGGTAACGGGCTTGAGAGAGCAACAAGAAAATATGCTCGGCGTCAGCAATGGGCTCTCCATCAAAGATGGTGCTTGAGTTAAGCTTACGACAGTCAAGGCAGAGCCTGTGACTGCCATCTCGCTTATGCACTGCCAGTTATGGCGAACACCAAGGCGAAATGCTCTTTTCAACTATTCCGAGGCGGACCCAAGTGTCAAGGTCTTCCTTCAGCTGTAAGGACAGCTGGTGGGGAAGACCATTGGAATGCCGAAATGGCTCTGGGTCAGTCAATCTGACATGATGCTCAAGGGTAGCGGTAATGCCTGGGAGGTCGTTGAAAACGTTCTCATAGTCCTCTAATAGCTTGTTCAGCTGTTCCCGTTGACTCGGTTGCAGTCTGGAGTTAATAACGCAATTACTCACACTTTCCTTTCGGTGTGTGGGAATGGCAGGATCCTTACCATCATCAAAAGCTAAGCTTATGTCTTCAATTGCAAGGGCGGTGGCTGCGGCCAGAGGGGTTTCTTCCGAAAAACTCCACTCCCGTAAGTCTGTCTCCACTGCAAGGGTGGAGTATTCGAATATAGGAAGTAAGGGGTGGTTATAATGGAGCACCTGTGTTGCTGCAGCCTCGGAGGTTCTGTTGATGCTGAGGGTATCTATAGGGGTTGCTGAGAGTGCCAGCGCAGGATCCCTGTGGGCCTCTGGGTCCTCACAATAAAGCTTCAGCTGGTTAATGTGGTATTTCTGCTTATTGCCATCAACATTTAGCACATAATTGTCAGGGGTCACCCGGTGTACCACAGTGTATGGTCCTTTCCAGCGTAGCATTAGCTTGCGGGTATCTGTTGGAAGAAGTAACAGAGCTCGATCTCCGGGTGTCGGGGCACGACGCCGGGCACGCTTGTCAAAGAGGAGCTTGGCAGTCTGCTGGTGACCCTTAATGGCTAATTGTGCAGTTTTCCAAGCCTTTTTGAGGTGAAACGAAAACTTCAAAATAGACTCATGGATGTCCCTATCGTCATCTTTGATGGTAGGTGAATCCCAACATTCTGCCAAGAATTCCACTGGGCCTCTGACCTTATGACCATAAATCACCTCAAAAGGCGAGTATCCAGTAGTGTCGTGGGGCGTGTCTCTGAAGGAGAAAAGTGCAGCAGGGATGTACGTGTCCCACTGCCTAGGTATATCTATCACTAGCTTGCGCAAACATCGCTTCAATGTCCCGTTATAGCGTTCGCATGCTCCATTTGATTGGGCATGATAGACACTCGTACGAATGTGCTTCAATTCTAAAAGGTTACAGAAAGCCTCAAAGTGCCTACTTGTAAAGTGACTTCCATTGTCAGAAGTGACCTGCTCAGGAAAGCCAACCCTGGAGCAGATGTCAAATAGGGCATGAGCGACTGCTTCAGTTGTGATAGAAGACAGTGGCACTGCATCTGGGTACCTTGTTGCCAGGTCAACATATACCAGGAGGAACAGTTTCCCTGTGGACGAAGCTGGATTAACAGGACCTAATATGTCAATAGCAACCTTGGAAAATGGCTCCATGGAGAGCTTAGTTATCCCCATGGGAACTTTCGGTACCAGTGCTATAGAGCTGGAGTGACAGACAGGCCAGGAGCCTACATATCTGTCTACCTCGGCGTACATGTTTGGCCATGCAAAAGCCTTCTGAAAGACATGCCAAGTTTTTGCTTTGCCTCTGTGTCCACTCAGAGGTAAATGATGTGCCACATACATAGCCTGGCAGCGCAACGAAGCAGGCACCACCAACTGTTTAAAGGTGTGGCCATCTTTAGTCACATGCCTACGAAGTACTCCATCTTCAAGGGCGTAAGTGATCTGGCCTCCTCCTCTCACCGTGAAGGTCCTTCCCTCGGTGGTCTGCTGCATCCAGCGTTTGAGGCTGGGGCAGTCTTGCTGCAATTTGGCAAAGTCTGGATGGGACTTCAATGGCTCTAGAGGAGCATCATCTGGTAAAGGAGGGGGAAACTCTCCGTGTTCTACTTTACGTGTACTGACTGCAGCAGACTCAACGGAGTCAGTTGGAGAATTGTCCATATTCTTGGCATCGAGGCCAGGAGTTGCTGCTGAAATGGCTTCATGTGACTTCCCCCGAGGGAAGTTATAACGAGAAATGTCCTTATGGTAGAGGTCGGCCTGGAAAGTAGGAACTATGTTCAGTGCACGACCCATCAAGACAGGGTACATAAGCCCAATCATTGCCATGGTTGGGGCTTTCCCCTTGTAGTATTTGCAATCCAGGTTAATGACACAGCAGCGTCGTATTTGGGGTGTTCCTTCAGCAACCCGCACACGAACGGCTTCGCCGGTATAATCTTCATCCCTGACGAATCTCTCATCAACAAATATGCCATTGGCCCCAGTGTCGAGGGCTATCTCAACATCCACACCATTTATAGTTCCTAGACATTTTGGGATCACCTGCGGATTACCCCATTAGGTGAGTTCCACATTGGCAAGTTTGTACGTAGGTTCCTCGGCGTTATCCCCAGTGGCCCTTTCTAGCCTTATTTCTACAGCATGGGCCATTTGCATGGCCAGACGGCTTTGTGGGCCGCTGCTGTGTGAGGGAGTGTGGTGGCTCTTAGAGTTTTGCTGAAAACCCTGGGATGGTGGAGCAGAGTAATGGCTTTTGCCTCTGAACTGCTGAGGCTTAGGTCTTCCTGAGTTATCCTTCTTGAGTGTGGGTGCATGGCCGTAATAAGGCTTAGGAGTGTAAGGAGGATGTGCTGGATGATGTGAGATCTGCGAGGGGCCCTTGTGCTTCCCGTTCCTATTATCTCCTTTCCGGTGAGAATCATGGCTTGCTGCGGGGGAGATACAACTCTGAGGACGAACCTTGGAATCGGCCCTTCTTGCCCTCATAACATCACAGAGACGTACTCCAGGCTGGTTGTGCTGAAGGTACTCATCCACAGTGGCAAACTTTTCTCGTAGTCGATCTCATCCTTAAGATGAGTCCTTACATATGCAACAACATCTGGAGGAAGTTCATTGGCAATTGCATCAAACATCAAGAACGCATACAACTTCTCACGAGGACACTTTGCAACTCGTAACAAATCATTAAAGAGGCAAGCCTTGCGTTTGCCAAAGGTACTACAGTTCTCCTCCTTCAATGGGAAAGCAGAAATATACCTAGCATGACACTCAGCTGGTGATAGGTTCTGTGAGGCCAGGAGTGTGCTTTTAACTTTCTCATAGTCCCTCAGTTGCATTTGGTCGAGTTCATTGACCAGCGCGAGCAGACGGAGTGGCATGGAGGCGAGCAGCCAACGACTCTTCTCAGCCTCTGTGCCTTCGTTAACTGCCGCAAGACATTCGAAAAAGCGGATGTAAGTATCAAGCGGTTGCCAGCCATCGTCTTCGTATTTCAGTATTGGGGAGGGCCTCTCATGAGGCTGGTTTCCATTTCCAGTTGAAGGACCACTGCCTGGGAATCCTGCTCGAACCCAAGCAAGCACATGCTCATGATCACGTTGTGCTTGTGCCTCATCAATTGCTCTCTTCTCCATCTTATCTCGGCGTTCAACCATCTTCTCATGAGCCCATTCGAAGAGCTTCTGCCCTGGGGAAAGACCGTATCTCTCACCCCTAGCAATCATTATGGCCAGGTAATGCTCCTCATCGAATGTTTCGATGGTTTCCTTGTTTGTTTCCTGTGACTGCCTGGTTTCCATGGTGGTTTCCTAAACAGTCAATAACGAAGTGCCAAAACAACCACAAAAAAAAAAAATCTCTACAATCGTAGAAAAAAAATGAAGGAACCACACAACACCAAGGAGAGAAAAAAAAATTCAACACCACAGTTCAAACTGGAACGTAAAAGTGATCTCAAAACCTCACCATTAAAGTGACTCAAAATACAATCAAGTGCAACAGCAGCAAAATGTTGCAAAACCGTGAATGAAACACTGGTAATACAGAGTGGCAGTCGTGCCTGCCTAACAGCAATACGTGGAAGTTCCTGCGGTTATGGTGCAAATGAAAGGAATGAGCAACACAATCAAGTGCAACAGCAACAAAATGTTGCAAAACAGTGCATGAAACACTGGTAATACAGAATGGCAGTCGTGCCTGCTTAACAGCAATACGTGGCAGTACCTGCGGTTATCGTGCAAATGAAAGGAATGGGCAACACAATCAAGTGCAACAGCAACAAAATGTTGCAAAATAGTGCATGAAACACTGGTAATACAGAATGGCAGTCGTGCCTGCTTAACAGCAATACGTGGCAGTGCCTGCAGTTATGGTGCAAATGAAAGGAATGAGCAACAACGAATTTTACCGACTAGCACCCATTGCCTGAGAGTACAAACAAGTACAGTATAGCGGTCGTGCCTGCGTATAAGCGCTTATATGGCAGTACCCACAAATAAAATGTTGTAAGTAAAATTCTGGAGTGTTACCAAAAGGACACAGATCCTATGCAAAATACACCAACGATAAGCTAACAGCTTACTTGGCAGCCAGATTACACATTTCTACTAGTAATGAGAAAATTTATTTTCAAGTGACAACTCAGACACATGGAAGGCTTAGCCTAGGCTCGATAAATGACACCAAAGTTTTTCTTCCCAATCTATGAGCAGTCAATGCTTTAATATAAAGCACAATTATAAGCAAAAATACTGAATATGCTTTCTCCCAATTCCTAAATCCCAAGGAAATATAAACAATTCTTGACAAGTATCACCCTTTAACGGATAATTAATACACGAATGCTTTAAACTCAATCTTATCACGCAAATAAATGAAATTTTAAATAACACGTCTTCACATCATGCAAACTTTCTTATTTCTGCTACCACATAATCTCATGTAGATTTCCTGAAATATTGTTTACCACATGGGAAACAAGAAAATATTAGTTACCATAATCAATATTGAAAATAAAAAAAATTTCTTATCTGCAACGTCTCTAGCGCGAAAATTTTTGTGTGCAGCCTAAGATTCATTCATTTCAATAATCGAGCCAATGGTATTCCGGTTTCATGTGCAAAGTTAAAAAGCAAAATAAAAATAAATTTATAAAATCAGTCTGTCTGTTCAGGTCCCTGTTCGGGCGCCAACCTTGTTGGGGTTGGGATGGTCGTAGAGTGTTTGTTAAGATTCTGTTTTACTAAGGAGACTCAAAGTACTGTGCTCAGTTAAGAGCTCACAAACAGACAGGACAGATATTTGTACTTGAACACCCCATCCGTTTTACCTGGACTCGGTTAAATGAAACTCAGAATTCAACTCTCTTTTAATTTTGGAAATGCAATGACATTAAAAGAATTGAATTAAATTTTTCAACTTAAATTTTATGAAATGCTGCCTCGAATCCCGGAGGTGGTGAGCACGATTTCGTTTCCCGGCACCACGGACGTATGCCAAGACTTTGGCCTCAACTCGACGATTACCTCTGTCACACAGGCAGAGTAGAATAGAGGACACTGCAATTGCAGAAACAGAAACGACACACTGTTAATAATGGGAAACTGAAAGGATGAACACACATATAATGAGTTTCCAATATCATTCTACTGGATGAAAATATATTGGTTATTCACAGCTAGCCAGAAATATTTATGCTACCATAATAGCATACAAAACCATTAAGTCTTTACTGGTTCTAAAGGAAAACAATTTATGCACAATAAATGAAGAATAAGCAAGACAAATACAGTACTGTATGTATTCCTTATATTGTGGGCACCCACAAAAGTTGCAATGCTTATTACTGATTTGCAATTAATATGGTAAAACACTCTATTTAGGATAAAGGAACAATCTACAAGATAAATACACTATTCATTCATTTTTGGTTATCAAGAACTGTTTGCAATGAAAAAGAGGGTGTAAAACCACCTTTTGAAGTATTTGCAACTTATAGCTCAAAACGCTTTATCCCAACATATGAAGAATTTGCAAGATAAATACAGTATGCATTCATTAAATTGTGGTTAACAAGAAATATTTGCAAAGCCAACAGGGTAAAATTACCTTTTATTTATTTGCAGTTTATAGCATAAAACTTTTAGCTAAATGATTAATTATTTGCAATTTATATAGCAAATAGCTTTATTCACAAGTATTTGACATAAAACACTTTATTTACGATGATAGAAAGAGGTGAAATGAAATTAGAATTTATTCAGAAAAGGGATAGATTTTTACGGGCTCATAGCCAGTTTTCAGAGGATGAGATTTTCGTTTATCAGATTCAATGAAAAGAAACTTCTTAGCAATGTATATCAGCTGTAATTTCCAGGTTAAGGAATTAACTTTGGCAAGTGAGATTCCAGTTAGGTAATCTACAAAATATCGTTTGTATGGGAATGGAATCTGAGAATAATATTCGTAAGATTTAGCCAGTAACGAATGTAACTAATTCTCGAAAAACTAATTTGCTTGACCCACGAGCTTTACCGTACACAATCCCTCACCTTGTTGTGCCAGATGAATTCCTGTGAAGATGCCACGTAAATAAGGTTTGAAATAAACTTAGACTGCTCAGGCGAGATGTTGCCTCTCAGAAATTTGTGCGCCAAAGGAGGACGCCTTATTGTCCCTCCAGGTGAGTTCATCTGTAGGATACATTTCTAGAGCAGTAACTGGCTCTGATATCATTTGAGGACTATTTTAGTGGTGGTCCCTGGCAGGCAATTATAGCAGAGATGCAAGGGAGAGACAGTATTTTAGGTGCAACAAGTGGAAGCAAATAAAATAAAACGAGAATAATAATGAAAAGTTAGGTTACTGGTAAACAATCTCCAGAACGTTCTTTGCTCGTAGGAGACGGAATTTAAGTACTCAAATAATAAAGAAGCTACTGATATATATCTAGACAGGCTAATGACATAACAGCAAGGTCAAATTTATAACAAAATTATTAGCAAGAACAATTTTTATAATAAGAAAATTGTAACAAACGTATCTGGTGAGTTCACAGAATATGTGAAAAGTAGGAGCAGCCCTTATATCGGGACTATACTTCTACACGTACAAGAAGAGTAAATAATGTATATTTAAAATCAGCTATAAGCTAAGATATAAATTGCAAATAATCATAATCTGCAAAAGTCAAGAAGTGGGAATTACTATTTTTTTTTTTAGAAAAATAACAGTTAAGTCACTAAATTAATTAATAAGGCATCTAACAGCCTCTGGTGACTTTAAGCGAAACACTCTGTCACAAAGATGAGATCGATCTCAAGAAAAGTTTAGCTGCTGTGAATGAGTACCTCCAGCACAACCAGCCTGGAGTATGTCTCTGTGACCTTATGAGGACATGAACAGATAAACCCAAGGCTCATCCTCAGAGTTTCATCTCCCTCGCAGCAGGCCATAATTCCCATCGGAAAGGAGATTGCAGGAATGGGAAGCACAAGGGTCCCTCTCAGAACTTCAGTCATCTAGCTCCTCCTACTCATAACCCTAACCCTCATTACAGCCATGCATCCACACTCAAGAAGGATGACTCAGCAAAACCTAAGTCTCATCAGTTCAGAGGCAAGGAAAATAACCCTGCTCCAAATTCCCAGGGATTCCTTCCGAAATTCTAAGAGCCACAACACTCCCTCTCACAGCGGAGGCCAGCATAACCATCTGGCCAATCACTCAGCCCATGTCATAGAAACAAGGCCAAAAAGGGCCACTGAGGCTAACACCCAGGACTTATCGTACAGAGTTGCCAATATGCAGTTCACCGAACGGGTTGATCCCCAGATGGTCCAATCGTGCCCAGGAACCTTAAATGGTGTGGAAGCTGAGACTGCCCTAAACACAGATAACAGTGTCATATTTGTTGACAAGAAATTCATCAGGGATGAAGATTACACAGGCCAGGTCATCCGTATGTGTGTTGCTGATGGAGATCCTCAGATGTGACGCTGCTGTATCATTGACCTGGATTGCAAGTACTACAAGGGAAAGGCCCCATGTGTGGCGTTGATAAAGCTCTTGCACCCTATCTTGCTGGGTCATTTAATGGACCTAGCTCCTATCTTCCAGGCTGACCACTACCATGAGGACATTATACAGGAAAAGTCTCAACAAGCCATTTCAGCAGCAACTACAGGTTCTGATGCCAGGAATTTGGATGATTTTCCGATTAACTCCATTGACTATGCCATAGTTAGTACCTGTAATGTGGAATGCGTAGAATTTCCCACTCCTTTACCAAATGATGCATCTCTAGCGACACTGAGTCCTGTCCAGACTTCACCAAACTGCAACAGGACTGCCCCAGCCTCAAGCGCTGGATGCAACAGGCCATCGAGGGAAGAACCTTTATGGAGAGAGGAGGAGATCAGATCACTTACGCCCTTGAAGATGGAGTCCTTCACAGGCATGTGACTAAAGATGGCTACACCTTTAAACAGTTGGTGGTGCATGCATTGTTGCACTGTAAGGCTAAGTATGTGGCACACCATTTACCTCTGAGTGGACACAGGGGCAAAGCAAAAACTCAGAACCTTCTCCAGAAGGCTTTTGCATGGCCAAACATGTATGCCGAGATAGATACTTGAGCTCCTGCATTGTCTGTCAATCCACCTCTACAGCACCGGTACCAAAAGTCTCAATAGACATAACTAAACTCTCAATGGAGCCATTTTCCAAGGTTGCTATCAACATATTAGGTCCTATTAACCCTGCTTCATCCATAGGGAAGCAGTTCCTTCTGGTATATGTCGACCGTAACAAGGTACCCGGACGCAGTGCCGCTATCTTCTATCACAACCAAGGCAGTCGCTCAGGTCCTATTTGAAATTTACTCTATGGATAGCTTCCCTAAGCAGGTCACCTATGACAATAGAAGTCAGCTTACAAGTAGGTACTTTGAGGCTTTCTGTAACCTCTTAGAAATGAAGCACATTCGCATGAGTGTCTATTATGCCCAATCAAATTGAGCATATAAACGCTACAATGGGACATTTAAAAGATGTTTGCAGAAGCTAGATGAAGATATATATCCAAGAAGGGTCATTATGCTAAACTATGTAGGCCAAAGACAGCTAGTGATAAAGAGAGAATAAATGTTAAGAACTCCCATTTTGCTTCAGTTTCTGAGTCTACTTTGGCTTCTGTAGTTGGAGCTGCTCCCTCTTGTCTTAAAAAGACTACCTGTGCTTCGAGAGTGAATAATACACTAGCTACAGTTCTGATAGATACTGGCAGTTCTGACAATTTTGTGAAGGAAACTTTAGTTAAAAATAACCAGTGGACAGTACTGCCTGATGAAGGAGAAGTCTCTATGGCAAATATTTTTCTTTCTTCTAAGGTCTTAGGTTATTGTAATATAGGTTTAGAACAACTTGGGAAATATTGCACTGATGTTAAATTATGAATACTTTCGGATCTTTGCAGTGACATAATCTTAGGCCATGATTTTCTTAAGAATCATACTTAATTAGAGATACCTCTTGGATGATCTAGACCAGGGGTGCACAACCTTTTGGGCTACTCGGGCCACATCATCAAACATATATTTAATCGAGGGTCACTAGATACGCACACACACAAACATAAATACAGTATATATACATATATATATATATATATATATATATATATATATATATATATATATATATATATATATATATATTATATATATATATATATATATATATATATATATATATTATATATATATTATATATATATATATATATATATATATATATATATATTTCTTATTTTCTTTTACTGTAGAGTGATATTTGGTGTTTTCTATGATAAATTCGAGGGCCACCAGAAGCTTCATTGAGGGCCGCATGTGGTCCAAGGGCCGCCGGTTGTGCATCCTTGATCTGGATCATCTCTTAAGCTGTGTGAGATTAATGCTGCCAAAATTTCGCTAGCCTCCCTCTTTAGTAATCTGGCATCAGATTGTCGGCTTATTGCTATGAAATCAAGACATATTACGAGTCAGAAAATATATTCATTGATGTCAAGAAACTCTTAGAAAATGGCATAATTAAACCTAATAAATCTCCGTGGAGAGCTCAAGTACTTGAAACCTTAGGAGAAAATCCTAAAAGGAGGAGGGTAGTTAACTACTCTCCAACCATAAATAGATTTATCCAGCTAGATGCGTAGCCTTCACAGAGAATTGGAGATTTAGTCAGTGTAGTTACTCAGTTTAATGTTTTTAGTACCTTAGATTTACAGAGTGCTTATCATCAAGTTCCTCTTAAGGAGAATGAAAAGATGTACACGGCCTTTGAAGCAGGAGGCAAGCTGTATGAGCTTAACAGAATACCTTTTGGAGTAACGGAAGGGGTAGCTAGTTTTCAGAGGGTCATAGATGAAATCTTTGCAACTGAGCATCTTACTAGCACATTACCTACGTAGATGATGTCACAATATGTGGAAAGAATAGAGAGGAATATGACAGAAATCTATTACTGTTTAACGAGGTAGTAAGAAGTATGGCCTTACATTAAATGAAAAAATGTGAATATTGCTCCAACTCTATAAAGTTGTTAGGGGATGCCATTAGTGAAGGAGAGATTTGTCCAGATCCAGTTTGGTTAAATGCCGTGCTAAAGCTGCCAGCCACAGTGAATACAAGTTCTCTTCACAGAAAAATGGTATTTTTTGCTCACTATTCAAGGTGGATACAAAATTTTCAAAGAAAATTCATCCTCTTGCACATAGTAATGGACTTCCTCTCTCTCTTGATGCTGTCAAGGCCTTAGAGTCCTTAAACACAGCTATAGCACTCAGTTCTCCGATCCATAGATCCCAATAGTGCTTTTAAAGTTGAAACAGATGCTTCGGACTTTGCCAATGCTGCTACCTTAAGCCAAAATGATCTTCCTGTTGCTTTCTTTTCAAAAACACTCTCAACTTCTGAAGAAAAGCACTCTTCCGATGAAAAGGAAGCATACACCATGGTAGAAACTCTTAAAAAGTGGCACTATTATCTGTTGGATCGCTATTTCAACCTTATTACTGATCAGCGTAGCGTGGCTTTATGTTTGGCCAAAACTCGTCAAGCAAAATAAAAAATGACAAAATTGCAAGGTGGCGTCTTTAGCTTTTATGCTATAATTATGACATTATCTATCGTCCAGGGAAGGAAAACATCACAGCTGATGCCCTTTCAAGGATATGTTGCTTCACTGATAACAAAAATAAGCTGAAAGAACTTCATGATAATCTGTGTCATCAAGGGATAACTCGTATGGCTCATTTTGTGTGGAGTTGAAAGTTGCCATATTTCACTGAGGACATAAAGAAAATAACAGCTAAATGTTCTGACTGTTCGAGGATGAAGCCTTAATTCTTTAAACAGAAACCAGAAATTCTCATTAAAGCAACTCAGCCATTTGACAGACTGAACATAGATTTTAAGGTGCCTCTCCCTTCTAATTCAAGGAATTAATATCGCCTTACAATAGTTGATGAGCATTCTAGGTTTCCTTCTACTTATCCAAGCTTAGACTTATCATCTACTACAGTCATCAGATGCCAAGACCACTTATTTGCACTTTTTGGAATACCTGCATTTATTCACTTGGACAGAGGTACAGCATTCAAGTCTTCAAAACTAAAGGAATACGTACTGAAGAAAAATATTGCTTCCAGTCGCACTACACCTTTCAACCCTCAAGGAAATGGACAGGTAGAAAGATATAATGGAATAGTTTGGAGGGCTGTCATGCTTGCAATAAGAACTAAGATATCAGACACTTCACAGTGGGAGCTAGTTGTGGGGAGGTTGTTGATAAGTTTCAGTTTTACTAAGGTGACTCAAAGTACTCACAGACAGGATATTTAGCAATTTTTTTTTTAATTTACCCATACTACCACTACTCGGTTCATTGAAACTCAGAATTCCATTTTCTTTTAATTTTAGAAATGCATTGACACATTAAAAAAAATTTAAGTAATATTTGGAAAGCTAGAAGAAATCTATAATTTAAATTTATGGAATGCTACCTCAAGTCACGGAGGTGGTATGTATGATTTTGATTCCTGACACCACAAACGGATGCCAAGACTTTGGCCTCAACTCGACGATCACCTCTGTCACATAGAGGACACTTCAGTTGCAGAAACAGAAATGGCACATCTTTAACAATGGGAAAACTGAAGACATGAGCACACAAATGATGAGTTTCCAATGATATTCTACTGGATGAAAATATCTTGGTTTATCACAGCTAACCAGAAATATTTATGCTACCGTAAGAGCATACAAATCCATTAATTATTTGGCATTAGCGTAAACCAATTTATTCATAATAACTGAAGAATAACCAAGACAAATACAGTATGTATTCCTTAAATTGTGGGTAACCATGAAAGTTTGCAATGCCAATAGGGCAAAATTACTTATTAATTATTTGCAATTTATATAGTAAAACTATTCATTATAAAGGTAAAATCTACAAGATAAATATGTATTCATTCAATTTTGGCTAGCAAGAAATGTTTGCAGTGCAAAAAAGGCAAAACCTTTTGAAGTATTTGCAACTTATAACTCAAAACACTTTATTCCCAATATATGAAGAATCAGGAAGATAAATATAGTATGTATTCATTAAATTGTGGTTAACAAGAAACATTTGCAATGCCAACAGTTGAAATAAATAAAACTTTATTTATGATAAAGGCAGAATCTACGAGATAAATATGTATTCATTCAATTTTGGCTAGTAAGAAATATTTGCAGTGCAAAAAGGGTAAAACCACCATTTGAAGTATTTGCAACTTATAACTCAGAGCACTTTCTTCCCAATATATGAAGAATCAGGAAGATAAATACAGTATGTATTCATTAAATTGTGGTTAACAAGAAACATTTGCAATGCCAACAGTTAAAGTTACTCATTAATTATTCGCAATTTATAGCATAAAACATATTAGTTAAATTATTAATTATTTGCAATTTATGTAGTAAATCTCTTTATTTACGAGTTTTGACATAAAACACTTTATGTGCGAATTTTGACGTAAAACGCTTTATTTACGATGATAGAAAGGGGGTGAAATGCAATTAGAAATTGTTAGGAAAAAGGGATAGATTTTTAGATGGTAATAAGTAATCTTCTGAGGATGAGATTTTTGTTTGACACCCTCACCGAAAGAAATTTCTTATCATTGCATATTAGTGTTAATTTCCAGGTCAATGAATTAAATTTGGCAATCGATATTCCACTTAGGTATTCTACAAAAGTTCATTTTGCATAGGATTAGAATCTGAGAAATATTTCTTAGGATTGACCAGTAAAGGATTTGACCAGTAATGAATTTAACCAGTTTTTCGAATTCCCTAATTTGCTTAACAAATGAGCTTTATCATACACTTTCTCTCACCTTGTTTGTGCAAGATGAATTCCTGTGAAGATGCCACGTAAATAAGGTTTGAAGTAAGCTTGACTGCTGAGGCAAGATCTTGCTTCTGGGATGTCTGGCCGCCAATTGAGGACGATTCAGTGTCCCTCCTGGTGACATTATCAGTCATACCCTGTAGGATATATATCCATATAAAATTCGAGGGCTACTGTAGTAATGATCCCTGACAGACAATTATGACAGAGATGCAAGGGAGAGACAGTATTTTAGGTGCAACAAGCAGAAGAAAAAAAGGAGAAATATTATTGGCAAAATAGGTTACTGGTGAATATCTCCAGAACGTCCTTTGCATTGCAGGAGACGGAATTTTAACTATTCAAATGATAAAGACGCTACTGAAATATATCTAGACAGGCCAGTGACATATAAGCAGGGTCAAATAAAAAAAAAATCAGCAAAAGTAATTTTTTTAATATAAAATTTATCAGCAACAGCTATTTTAATCATAAAAAAATGGTGTAAAAAACGTATTTACAAGATATGCCATCATTACTACGTCATCATGACAGGAGAGAAAAGTAGAGAACAGAGAATTAGGAGGGAGATTTTTTACTGGGATCATGCTTACTACACATACAATAATATAAAATAAGATATAATTAAAATTAGCTATAAACTGAAATACAATTTTGCAAATTATCATACACTGCAAAATGCAAAGAGTGAGAATTAATTTAGTAAGAAAGGAAAAGACATTTAAAAGTTACTAAGTTAACTAATAAGGCACTACTACATCCTCTGGTGACTCTGAGCAAAAAAATCTGTCACAAAAGCCCTTTCTAGAAAATATTGAATTAGCAATTTCTACTACAGAATCCAAAAAAAAAGGAAAAGAACAGAGAAAGTTATGGTGAATTCAGTGTTATTATGAGGGATGAGAGATCCTGTGGGGGTTTAGGATGCTAGAGTGTTGTTAAGATTCTGTTTTACTAAGGGGACTCAAAGTTCCGAGCTCGGTTAAGAGCTCACAAACAGACAGGACAGATATTTGTACTTGAACACCCCATGTCTAATACCATTAGTCGGTTAAATGAAACTCAGAATTCAACTTTCTTTTAATTTTGGAAATGCAATGACATTAAAGGAATTGAATTAAATTTCTCAAATTAAATTTTATGAAATGCTGCCTCGAATCCCGGAGGAGGTGAGTATGATTTCGTTTCCCGGCACCACGGACGTATGCCAAGACTTTGGCCTCAACTCGACGATTACCTCTGTCACACAGGCAGAGTAGAATACAGGACACTGCAATTTCAGAAACAGAAATGACACACTGTTTATAATGGGAAACTGAAAGCATGAGCACACATATAATGAGTTTCCAATGTCATTTTACTGGATGAATATATATTGGTTATTCACAGCTAACCAGAAATATTTATGCTACCATAATAGCATACAAAACCATTAATTCTTTACTGGTTTTAAGAAAACAATATATTCACAATAGATGAAAATTAAGCAAGACAAATACAGTACTGTATGTATTCCTTAAATTGTGAGCAACCACAAAAGTTGCAATGCTTATTACTGATTAACAATTAGTATGGTAATACTCTATTTAGGATAAAGGAAGAATCTACGAGATAAATACAGTATTCATTCACTTTTAGTTATCAAGAACTTTGCAATGAAAAAAAGGGTGCAAAACCACCTTTTGAGGTATTTGCAACTTATAACTCAAAATACTTTATCCCCAACATATGAAGAATTAGCAAGATAAATACGGTATGCATTCATTAAATTGTGGTTAACAAGAAATATTTGCAAAGCCAACTGGGAAAATTTACCTTTTAAATATTTGCAATTTTTTTTAGCAAATAGCTTTATTGACGAGTTTTTGACGTAAAACACTTTATTTATGATGATAGAAAGGGGTGAAATGAAATTAGAATTTATTAGGAAGAGAGATAGATTTTTACGGGCACATAACCAGTCTTCAGAGGATGAGATTTTCGTTTATCACATTCAGTGAAAAGAAACTTCTCAGCAATGTATATCAGCTGTAATTTACAGGTTAAGGAATTAACTTTGGCATGTGAGATTCCAGCTTGGTAATCTACAAAGTTTCGTGTGTATGGGAATGGTATCTGAGAATAGAAATCCATAAGATTTATCCAGTAACGAATGTAACTAATTCTCGAAAATAAACCAATTTGCTTGACCCACGAGCTTTACCATACACTATCCCTCACCTTGTTGTGCTAGATGAATTCCTGTGAAGATGCCACGTAATTAAGATTTGAAATAAACTTAGACTACCCAGGCGAGATGTTGCCTCTGGGCAGTCTCGGCGCCAAAAGAGAGCGTCTCCTTGTTCCTCCTGGTGAGTTCATCTGTAGGATACATTTCTAGAGTAGTAATTGGCTCTGATATCATTTTAAGGACTATTTTAGTGGTGGTCCCTGGCAGGCAATTTTAGCAGAGATGCAAGGGAGAGACAGTATTTTTAGGTGCAACAAGTGGAAGCAAATAAAATAAAACGAGAATAATAATGAAAAGTTAGGTTACTGGTTCTTTTTTCTCTCTCATAATTTTCTTGGCTCGTAGCAGACAGAAAAATAGGAGCAGCCTCTATATCGGGGCTATTCTTCTACACGTACAAGAAGAGTGAATAAGGTATTTAAAATTAGCTATAAGCTAAAATACAAATTGCAAATAATCATAATCTGCGAAAGTCAAGAAGTGGGAATTAATTTTTTTAGTTAGAAAATAACAGTTATGTTAAAGGGAATTATTTTTTTTGGTTAGAAAATAACAGTTATGTTACTAATTTATTTGATAAGGCATCTAACAGCCTCTGTTGACATTGAGCGAAACACTCTGTCACAAAGGCCCTTTCTAGAGAATATTGATTTAGCAAAATTCTACTACAGAAGGCGAAAAAAGAACAGAGGAAGTTACGGTGACTTCAGTGTTATTATGAGGGATGAGATATCCTTCTCATGGAAAAGAACAAATGAACAATATGAATGGGATCCACCACTGGAACATATCATACTATTAGTAAAAGTAAACAAGTCTTGTAAACAAAACATTAAATGACATGCAAAACATAAAAGAAATGTGATCAAATTCAAATTTCAAGAAAATTCAATCACAATTAGATATCAGTGAATATCAATATTTAAGTTTATGAATGCTTCACATGCAAGAAGGCAATTATATAATATACAAAATAAAATACATACGCAAATTAAACATTTGAACCACGTCGTCATTAACATTGGCGACTGGATTTAAAAACAGTTTCAGCTATTCAACACTAAACTAAAATGTTTCTGCCATGTTCTGGCTTTCAAAGTCCCACAAAGGGAAATATAAAACTACGATCAAAAAATTATTCTTCATCTTTTTCGTCTTCCATTAGGAATAACGTTTGCACGCTAAAATAAACAAGTACAGTACAGTATTAAAGACATAAAAGATAAACATAAAAATAAACAACACATTAGAGAAGTAATCTTTACCGACTAATCAAATTTAGGCTAACAGCACCAGCTTCCTCATTTGAGGGTAACGACCGTCGACTTAGTAGATCAGCAAGGTCATTGTCCTTGCCATGAACATGTTGGGCAGTGAATTTGAAAAGATTCAGGTAAAGTGCCCACCTTTTCAGGCGAGGATTTAGCTTGTCTGCAGTCTGTAAATATAGGAGAGGTCGGTGGTCAGTTCTCAGTGTAAAATGTTGGCCATACAGATGGACTTCAAATTTCTTTATGGCCCAATATGCAGCTAGAGCTTCTGTTATGTATAACTTTTGAGCTGATTAATTCGTGCGCTTTGCATTGCGCTATTGTTTTGTTGTTTTCACTGAGTAGAACACGCCATGTCGGACATTTAAGTTTGAGTAATAAAACCTCCACTTTTCTCACGATTTTAAATGAATCATCCTCTTCCATCTAATCCGAGACTGGAACAAATGGCGACGAGGTACAAAGGACCAATGCAGTAGCAAAAAGGAACTTCTAGTTTGCAGTATTTAAGTGAAGTTTTTGCAGTTTTGAGGTAGCCGGTAAATTGGGTAAGCTTCCGACTTCCGAGATTTTCGTTCCCGTGGTTACCCTCATGTTTTGATCAAGTTTTGCAGTTAGCATTGGAGCCTTCATAGATGCCGTATTATAAATGTTTAAGCTTAATGCTGACGATTTTTTCAAGATTGGAAAGCTATAGTGATTATTTTCCAAGGTGTACCCTAGATTGATGATAACCTATGGTAGGCCAATTGTGTTTATCGGTAACCTTGTTTCCAGTGTTTTGTGGACGGTAGCCTTGATTGATCATAGCCTACCGTAAGCCTATGGTGCTTAACCCCAGTGCTTTGAGGAGTGGAGTAAAACAAATTGCATATAGGCCTAGCCTAGTACTATGATGTTTTGCTTATGTTGTCAGTGCTATAATATTTAGCCTATTCTGTCTGTGCCATGATTGCATGTTGTGTATTTTGAGATTATTACCAGTTCACCCAGTAACTTAGCCTATAATCATGCCTCAAGAAAATGAAAATAGGGCTAACCGCAGAGTGAACATTGATCATTTTAATCCTTCAAAGATTTCTTTTGAATTGTGGTTAAGTTTGTTGGAAGCAAATTTTTTAAATTTGGAAATAACTGAGGCAAATAGTAAAAAAAATTTACTTCTGGTTTCTATTGGTACTGAAGTTTATGCTATTTTAGGAAACATTTGTGCCCCAGATTTACCACATACTAAGTCGTATGAGGATTTATGCAAATTACTTAAGGCACATTATGATGAAAAGCCTAGTTATCATAGAAGTTTATTGGCTTTTCAACAAAGGAGGAAAAAAGGAGGTGAGACATTAAAAGATTTGTATGCAGACCTGAAGTGTCTAGCCAAAGACTGTGATTTTGGTAGCAACTTTGATTCTCGTGTGCGGGATCAGTTGTTTATGGCTCTTGAAAAGGAGGTTTATTTTTCAAATCTGGTTGCTGAAAATTTAAATTTGAAGGTTATGTCTTCTATCCAAATAGTTGAGAGAGTTTTGAATTTTGAACAAGCTTATGTTTCTGAAAAGGCTGGTGTTGTTCAAAAGGTTAAAACCCCAACCAATGGTCCCATGAGTAAGTCAGTTTCTTGTAAACACTGTGGTTACCCTCATGATAGTGCAAAATGTCGCTTTAAGAATTTAACATGTAATTTATGTGGTAAGAAAGGACATTTAAAACAAGTTTGTTGGAAGGTTTCAAAAGATGTCAAAGGTAATGTGAAGCCAAAGCCAGTAAAAGAAAGTTTTAATAAGGCTTCTGAGAAAAAACATAAGGTTAAAGTTAAAGCAGTAGACAAGGTAGCAGTTTCCAGTGATACTGATGAAGAAAGACTGTTGTCAGTAAAAAATGTCAATGCTATTGGTAAAGATGAAGTGAATATTTTGGTTAATGGTAAGTTTGTACCTTTTGAGGTGGATACAGGTGCTGCTGTGAGTACCTTGACTAAAGATTGGGTTCATAATTTGGGATTGTCCATTGTAGATTGTAATAAAATGTTAAATGCTTATGATGATCTCAAAATAAATGTTTTGGGTAAAGTTGGAGTGGATGTTTACTATAATTCTCTGCAAGTGAAACAGACATTTTATGTTGTAGGGAATCATAATTCTAACTTATGTGGCAAAGATTTGATGCCAAAAATAGGTATTTATTTGTCTGGTATTAATGATTCTTCTAAAGTTTCTAAAGTCAATGGTTCTGTGGTAGAATTGTTGAATGATTATGAAGTTAATCCTAATAAACCCATTTCAGATATTACAGCTCACATTCATGTTAAGAGTGATGTAGTTCCAAAATTCAGAAAACACAGATCAGTTCCAATTCACTATAAACCTTTAGTTGAAGATGCTTTAAATAAACTGATTGTAGATGATATAGTTGAGCCTGTTAACCATAGTGAGTGGGCTGCCCCCATTGTTACTGTGTTGAAATCGGATAAGGAGTCTGTACGTATCTGTGGAGATTTTAAAGAATTGAATAAATGTATATCCTGTGACCAATATCCATTACCTAAAACAGATGAGTTGTTAGCATCTATTGGTAAGGGAAAGATTTTTTCTACTATTGATTTAAAAAATGCATATTTACAGATTTCTGTGAGTGAAGAAAGCCAAAAGTATTTAGTAGTAAATACACATAAAGGTTTGTTTAAGTACAAAAGATTACCTTTTGGTCTTTCTTCTTCCCCAGCTATATTTCAGAGATTTATGGCTAACCTGTTGAAAGATGTAGAGGGAGTTGATGCTTATTTGGATGACATTATTGTAAGTGGTGAATCTGAAGAGCAGCATGATCTTAGGTTTATTGAAGTGTTAAAAATTTTGCAAGAGCATAATGTTCAGATTAACAAGAAAAAATGTGCTGTTAAGGTTTCTTCTTTAGAATATCTTGGATTTTGTATCTCAGGTGAAGGAATCAAACCTTCCCCTAAGAAGGTCAAAGCTATTCTAGATTCTCCACCCCCTACTTCTGTTGCAGAGTTGCAATCTTTTATTGGAATGTTGACATATTATTGTAAATTCATTAAGAATTTTTCTTCCAAGCTGGCCCCCTTGTATGAATTGCTAAAAAAGAATAAAGTTTTTAAATGGTCTGAACTTGAAAACAAAGCTTTTGAAATTGTAAAATCGGATTTATCAAAAGGTCCCCTTTTGGCTAATTATGATGGTAATATATCATGGAAGAGGCATCATGATCAGCTTATGCCTAGATTTACTGGTACTTGTATTAAGACACCTAGAGAGTCTCCAATGCCATTAGGTTCTTCGAATGTAAGTAATTATTCCTATGCCTCTAGTTCCACTAATGATGTTGAAGTATCTTCACAAAGGTGTGATGTTTCAGTTCAACCTGATAGTAATTGTATTGAGTCTGAAGACACAGTCTCAGAAACTGAAAGGTGTGGTGTGAATGATAAACAGATTGTATCACCATCTCCAGTATTACGGAGATCAAAGAGAATTATTAAGCCACCAGAAAAATTAAATTTGTAATGTCTTTTGTTGCCATAATATATTGATATTTCTGTATAATGATTGTTGTATGTTGATATTTTTCTGATCCATTTTTGATAAGTTTTGTATGTCTTTTCTTGGAGGGAGGAATGTTATGTATAACTTTTGAGCTGATTAATTCGTGCGCTTTGCATTGCGCTATTGTTTTGTTGTTTTCACTGAGTAGAACACGCCATGTCGGACATTTAAGTTTGAGTAATAAAACCTCCACTTTTCTCACGATTTTAAATGAATCATCCTCTTCCATCTAATCCGAGACTGGAACAGCTTCCTTCTCCA
>JAXCGZ010015971.1:17500-36574 GCA_037179515.1 Halocaridina rubra | reverse complement strand
AGATCTGCAAACAATTGAACAAGGAGTTTCAGTCAGTATTTACAGTAGAAAATACCCCACCCCCTCAGATTGCAGTGATAGAAGCTCAAGGGCCGGTATTAGAGAACATCAACCTTACAGCCACAGAGGTATGCAAAGCGCTGATGGATTTAGATGTTCATAAAGCTACAGGTCCTGATGACATATCCCCTCATGTACATAAAAAATGCGCAAACACAATATCAGTGGCACTAAATATCATATTTAAGGAGTCACTGGAGTCGGGGGAGATTCCAAGATGCTGGAAACAAGCAAATGTGATACCTATCTTCAAAAAGGGAAGGAGGGATACGGCTCTGAACTATAGACCAGTTTCCTTGACCAGCATAGTTTGCAAAGTTATGGAGAAACTACTATGAAACATATCTCTCTTCACTTGGAATCCTTCAACTTTTTGTCAGTGAGGCAACATGGCTTCAGAGAAGGTAGATCAACAGTAACAAACTTATTAGAATTTTATGATGAGGTAAGCCAAATCTTACAGGAAAGAGAGGGCTGGGCAGATTGCATATTCCTAGACTTCCAGAAAGCGTTTGACACTGTTCCACATGGGAGACTTATTAGGAAGCTACAATCAATGGCTAGAATAGGTGGAAATGTTTTGGAATGGATAAAAACTTACTTAGAAGGAAGGGAACAGAGGGTTAGAGTAAGACACTCAGTGTCTGAATGGAGAAGAGTTAGTAGTGGAGTTCCACAGGGTTCAGTTTTAGGGCCACTTTTGTTCCTTGTATATGTAAATGACCTACCAGAGTGTGTAAATTCATTCATGAATATGTTTGCAGATGATGCAAAGATTGTGAAGAAAGTAAAAAACGAGAACAATGGTAGAGAACTTCAGGAGGATCTAAATAATCTGCATGAGTGGTCAGAAAAGTGGCTAATGAAATTCAATACTTCAAAATGTAAGGTAATGAGAATGGGTACAAGTGCAAGAAGGCCCAAGCTTGACTACTCGGTGGCTGGAGTACAACTTCAAGAGACAGAAAATGAGAGAGATCTAGGAGTAAACATACTGGCAGATTTGTCTCCAAAACTACATATTCATTTTGATTACATCAAAATGAATGAGCTTTTTGCAGTTCTTGACTGGAGAACCTTATTTTACAACAAATCTGTACAAGAAATGTATGACATCTTTTGTGAGAAATATGGGAAGATAGTAGATTGCTGCATACCTGTCACCAAAGTAGGTGTAATTCATGCCAGAGAGAAATGGTTCGATAATGGGTGTAAAAGAGCTAAGGAGTGGAGAGACAAATGCTGGAAAAGGTATAGGAGGAGAAAAAACATAAATGCCTGGCAAACCTACAAAAGAGCAAGAAATGACTACCTAAGTAAAAGGAGAGAGGCAGAGAGAGACTATGAGAGGGACATCACCAGGAAGGCTAAAGAAAATCCCAAGCTTTTCCACAGCTTTATCAGAGGAAAACTGAAGGTAAAAGAACAGGTTTTAAGGCTAAAGAGAGCGGATGGAAGCATCACTGAGACGGATGAAGAGATCTGCAAACAATTGAACAAGGAGTTTCAGTCAGTATTTACAGTAGAAAATACCCCACCCCCTCAGATTGCAGTGATAGAAGCTCAAGGGCCGGTATTAGAGAACATCAACCTTACAGCCACAGAGGTATGCAAAGCGCTGATGGATTTAGATGTTCATAAAGCTACAGGTCCTGATGACATATCCCCTCATGTACATAAAAAATGCGCAAACACAATATCAGTGGCACTAAATATCATATTTAAGGAGTCACTGGAGTCGGGGGAGATTCCAAGATGCTGGAAACAAGCAAATGTGATACCTATCTTCAAAAAGGGAAGGAGGGATACGGCTCTGAACTATAGACCAGTTTCCTTGACCAGCATAGTTTGCAAAGTTATGGAGAAACTACTATGAAACATATCTCTCTTCACTTGGAATCCTTCAACTTTTTGTCAGTGAGGCAACATGGCTTCAGAGAAGGTAGATCAACAGTAACAAACTTATTAGAATTTTATGATGAGGTAAGCCAAATCTTACAGGAAAGAGAGGGCTGGGCAGATTGCATATTCCTAGACTTCCAGAAAGCGTTTGACACTGTTCCACATGGGAGACTTATTAGGAAGCTACAATCAATGGCTAGAATAGGTGGAAATGTTTTGGAATGGATAAAAACTTACTTAGAAGGAAGGGAACAGAGGGTTAGAGTAAGACACTCAGTGTCTGAATGGAGAAGAGTTAGTAGTGGAGTTCCACAGGGTTCAGTTTTAGGGCCACTTTTGTTCCTTGTATATGTAAATGACCTACCAGAGTGTGTAAATTCATTCATGAATATGTTTGCAGATGATGCAAAGATTGTGAAGAAAGTAAAAAACGAGAACAATGGTAGAGAACTTCAGGAGGATCTAAATAATCTGCATGAGTGGTCAGAAAAGTGGCTAATGAAATTCAATACTTCAAAATGTAAGGTAATGAGAATGGGTACAAGTGCAAGAAGGCCCAAGCTTGACTACTCGGTGGCTGGAGTACAACTTCAAGAGACAGAAAATGAGAGAGATCTAGGAGTAAACATACTGGCAGATTTGTCTCCAAAAATACATATTCATTTTGATTACATCAAAATGAATGAGCTTTTTGCAGTTCTTGACTGGAGAACCTTATTTTACAACAAATCTGTACAAGAAATGTATGACATCTTTTGTGAGAAATATGGGAAGATAGTAGATTGCTGCATACCTGTCACCAAAGTAGGTGTAATTCATGCCAGAGAGAAATGGTTCGATTATGGGTGTAAAAGAGCTAAGGAGTGGAGAGACAAATGCTGGAAAAGGTATAGGAGGAGAAAAAACATAAATGCCTGGCAAACCTACAAAAGAGCAAGAAATGACTACCTAAGTAAAAGGAGAGAGGCAGAGAGAGACTATGAGAGGGACATCACCAGGAAGGCTAAAGAAAATCCCAAGCTTTTCCACAGCTTTATCAGAGGAAAACTGAAGGTAAAAGAACAGGTTTTAAGGCTAAAGAGAGCGGATGGAAGCATCACTGAGACGGATGAAGAGATCTGCAAACAATTGAACAAGGAGTTTCAGTCAGTATTTACAGTAGAAAATACCCCACCCCCTCAGATTGCAGTGATAGAAGCTCAAGGGCCGGTATTAGAGAACATCAACCTTACAGCCACAGAGGTATGCAAAGCGCTGATGGATTTAGATGTTCATAAAGCTACAGGTCCTGATGACATATCCCCTCATGTACATAAAAAATGCGCAAACACAATATCAGTGGCACTAAATATCATATTTAAGGAGTCACTGGAGTCGGGGGAGATTCCAAGATGCTGGAAACAGGCAAATGTGATACCTATCTTCAAAAAGGGAAGGAGGGATACGGCTCTGAACTATAGACCAGTTTCCTTGACCAGCATAGTTTGCAAAGTTATGGAGAAACTACTATGAAACATATCTCTCTTCACTTGGAATCCTTCAACTTTTTGTCAGTGAGGCAACATGGCTTCAGAGAAGGTAGATCAACAGTAACAAACTTATTAGAATTTTATGATGAGGTAAGCCAAATCTTACAGGAAAGAGAGGGCTGGGCAGATTGCATATTCCTAGACTTCCAGAAAGCGTTTGACACTGTTCCACATGGGAGACTTATTAGGAAGCTACAATCAATGGCTAGAATAGGTGGAAATGTTTTGGAATGGATAAAAACTTACTTAGAAGGAAGGGAACAGAGGGTTAGAGTAAGACACTCAGTGTCTGAATGGAGAAGAGTTAGTAGTGGAGTTCCACAGGGTTCAGTTTTAGGGCCACTTTTGTTCCTTGTATATGTAAATGACCTACCAGAGTGTGTAAATTCATTCATGAATATGTTTGCAGATGATGCAAAGATTGTGAAGAAAGTAAAAAACGAGAACAATGGTAGAGAACTTCAGGAGGATCTAAATAATCTGCATGAGTGGTCAGAAAAGTGGCTAATGAAATTCAATACTTCAAAATGTAAGGTAATGAGAATGGGTACAAGTGCAAGAAGGCCCAAGCTTGACTACTCGGTGGCTTTAGTACAACTTCAAGAGACAGAAAATGAGAGAGATCTAGGAGTAAACATACTGGCAGATTTGTCTCCAAAACTACATATTCATTTTGATTACATCAAAATGAATGAGCTTTTTGCAGTTCTTGACTGGAGAACCTTATTTTACAACAAATCTGTACAAGAAATGTATGACATCTTTTGTGAGAAATATGGGAAGATAGTAGATTGCTGCATACCTGTCACCAAAGTAGGTGTAATTCATGCCAGAGAGAAATGGTTCGATAATGGGTGTAAAAGAGCTAAGGAGTGGAGAGACAAATGCTGGAAAAGGTATAGGAGGAGAAAAAACATAAATGCCTGGCAAACCTACAAAAGAGCAAGAAATGACTACCTAAGTAAAAGGAGAGAGGCAGAGAGAGACTATGAGAGGGACATCACCAGGAAGGCTAAAGAAAATCCCAAGCTTTTCCACAGCTTTATCAGAGGAAAACTGAAGGTAAAGGAACAGGTTTTAAGGCTAAAGAGAGCGGATGGAAGCATCACTGAGACGGATGAAGAGATCTGCAAACAATTGAACAAGGAGTTTCAGTCAGTATTTACAGTAGAAAATACCCCACCCCCTCAGATTGCAGTGATAGAAGCTCAAGGGCCGGTATTAGAGAACATCAACTTTTACAGCCACAGAGGTATGCAAAGCGCTGATGGATTTAGATGTTCATAAAGCTACAGGTCCTGATGACATATCCCCTCATGTACATAAAAAATGCGCAAACACAATATCAGTGGCACTAAATATCATATTTAAGGAGTCACTGGAGTCGGGGGAGATTCCAAGATGCTGGAAACAAGCAAATGTGATACCTATCTTCAAAAAGGGAAGGAGGGATACGGCTCTGAACTATAGACCAGTTTCCTTGACCAGCATAGTTTGCAAAGTTATGGAGAAACTACTATGAAACATATCTCTCTTCACTTGGAATCCTTCAACTTTTTGTCAGTGAGGCAACATGGCATCAGAGAAGGTAGATCAACAGTAACAAACTTATTAGAATTTTATGATGAGGTAAGCCAAATCTTACAGGAAAGAGAGGGCTGGGCAGATTGCATATTCCTAGACTTCCAGAAAGCGTTTGACACTATTCCACATGGGAGACTTATTAGGAAGCTACAATCAATGGCTAGAATAGGTGGAAATGTTTTGGAATGGATAAAAACTTACTTAGAAGGAAGGGAACAGAGGGTTAGAGTAAGACACTCAGTGTCTGAATGGAGAAGAGTTAGTAGTGGAGTTCCACAGGGTTCAGTTTTAGGGCCACTTTTGTTCCTTGTATATGTAAATGACCTACTAGAGTGTGTAAATTCATTCATGAATATGTTTGCAGATGATGCAAAGATTGTGAAGAAAGTAAAAAACGAGAACAATGGTAGAGAACTTCAGGAGGATCTAAATAATCTGCATGAGTGGTCAAAAAAGTGGCTAATGAAATTCAATACTTCAAAATGTAAGGTAATGAGAATGGGTACAAGTGCAAGAAGGCCCAAGCTTGACTACTCGGTGGCTGGAGTACAACTTCAAGAGACAGAAAATGAGAGAGATCTAGGAGTAAACATACTGGCAGATTTGTCTCCAAAAATACATATTCATTTTGATTACATCAGAATGAATGAGCTTTTTGCAGTTCTTGACTGGAGAACCTTATTTTACAACAAATCTGTACAAGAAATGTATGACATCTTTTGTGAGAAATATGGGAAGATAGTAGATTGCTGCATACCTGTCACCAAAGTAGGTGTAATTCATGACAGAGAGAAATGGTTCGTTAATGGGTGTAAAAGAGCTAAGGAGTGGAGAGACAAATGCTGGAAAAGGTATAGGAGGAGAAAAAACATAAATGACTGGCAAACCTACAAAAGAGCAAGAAATGACTACCTAAGTAAAAGGAGAGAGGCAGAGAGAGACTATGAGAGGGACATCACCAGGAAGGCTAAAGAAAATCCCAAGCTTTTCCACAGCTTTATCAGAGGAAAACTGAAGGTAAAAGAACAGGTTTTAAGGCTAAAGAGAGCGGATGGAAGCATCACTGAGACGGATGAAGAGATCTGCAAACAATTGAACAAGGAGTTTCAGTCAGTATTTACAGTAGAAAATACCCCACCCCCTCAGATTGCAGTGATAGAAGCTCAAGGGCCGGCATTAGAGAACATCAACCTTACAGCCACAGAGGTATGCAAAGCGCTGATGGATTTAGATGTTCATAAAGCTACAGGTCCTGATGACATATCCCCTCATGTACATAAAAAATGCGCAAACACAATATCAGTGGCACTAAATATCATATTTAAGGAGTCACTGGAGTCGGGGGAGATTCCAAGATGCTGGAAACAGGCAAATGTGATACCTATCTTCAAAAAGGGAAGGAGGGATACGGCTCTGAACAATAGACCAGTTTCCTTGACCAGCATAGTTTGCAAAGTTATGGAGAAACTACTATGAAACATATCTCTCTTCACTTGGAATCCTTCAACTTTTTGTCAGTGAGGCAACATGGCTTCAGAGAAGGTAGATCAACAGTAACAAACTTATTAGAATTTTATGATGAGGTAAGCCAAATCTTACAGGAAAGAGAGGGCTGGGCAGATTGCATATTCCTAGACTTCCAGAAAGCGTTTGACACTGTTCCACATGGGAGACTTATTAGGAAGCTACAATCAATGGCTAGAATAGGTGGAAATGTTTTGGAATGGATAAAAACTTACTTAGAAGGAAGGGAACATAGGGTTAGAGTAAGACACTCAGTGTCTGAATGGAGAAGAGTTAGTAGTGGAGTTCCTCAGGGTTCAGTTTTAGGGCCACTTTTGTTCCTTGTATATGTAAATGACCTACTAGAGTGTGTAAATTCATTCATGAATATGTTTGCAGATGATGCAAAGATTGTGAAGAAAGTAAAAAACGAGAACAATGGTAGAGAACTTCAGGAGGATCTAAATAATCTGCATGAGTGGTCAAAAAAGTGGCTAATGAAATTCAATACTTCAAAATGTAAGGTAATGAGAATGGGTACAAGTGCAAGAAGGCCCAAGCTTGACTACTCGGTGGCTGGAGTACAACTTCAAGAGACAGAAAATGAGAGAGATCTAGGAGTAAACATACTGGCAGATTTGTCTCCAAAAATACATATTCATTTTGATTACATCAAAATGAATGAGCTTTTTGCAGTTCTTGACTGGAGAACCTTATTTTACAACAAATCTGTGCAAGAAATGTATGACATCTTTTGTGAGAAATATGGGAAGATAGTAGATTGCTGCATACCTGTCACCAAAGTAGGTGTAATTCATGCCAGAGAGAAATGGTTCGATTATGGGTGTAAAAGAGCTAAGGAGTGGAGAGACAAATGCTGGAAAAGGTATAGGAGGAGAAAAAACATAAATGCCTGGCAAACCTACAAAAGAGCAAGAAATGACTACCTAAGTAAAAGGAGAGAGGCAGAGAGAGACTATGAGAGGGACATCACCAGGAAGGCTAAAGAAAATCCCAAGCTTTTCCACAGCTTTATCAGAGGAAAACTGAAGGTAAAAGAACAGGTTTTAAGGCTAAAGAGAGCGGATGGAAGCATCACTGAGACGGATGAAGAGATCTGCAAACAATTGAACAAGGAGTTTCAGTCAGTATTTACAGTAGAAAATACCCCACCCCCTCAGATTGCAGTGATAGAAGCTCAAGGGCCGGTATTAGAGAACATCAACCTTACAGCCACAGAGGTATGCAAAGCGCTGATGGATTTAGATGTTCATAAAGCTACAGGTCCTGATGACATATCCCCTCATGTACATAAAAAATGCGCAAACACAATATCAGTGGCACTAAATATCATATTTAAGGAGTCACTGGAGTCGGGGGAGATTCCAAGATGCTGGAAACAGGCAAATGTGATACCTATCTTCAAAAAGGGAAGGAGGGATACGGCTCTGAACTATAGACCAGTTTCCTTGACCAGCATAGTTTGCAAAGTTATGGAGAAACTACTATGAAACATATCTCTCTTCACTTGGAATCCTTCAACTTTTTGTCAGTGAGGCAACATGGCTTCAGAGAAGGTAGATCAACAGTAATAAACTTATTAGAATTTTATGATGAGGTAAGCCAAATCTTACAGGAAAGAGAGGGCTGGGCAGATTGCATATTCCTAGACTTCCAGAAAGCGTTTGACACTGTTCCACATGGGAGACTTATTAGGAAGCTACAATCAATGGCTAGAATAGGTGGAAATGTTTTGGAATGGATAAAAACTTACTTAGAAGGAAGGGAACAGAGGGTTAGAGTAAGACACTCAGTGTCTGAATGGAGAAGAGTTAGTAGTGGAGTTCCTCAGGGTTCAGTTTTAGGGCCACTTTTGTTCCTTGTATATGTAAATGACCTACCAGAGTGTGTAAATTCATTCATGAATATGTTTGCAGATGATGCAAAGATTGTGAAGAAAGTAAAAAACGAGAACAATGGTAGAGAACTTCAGGAGGATCTAAATAATCTGCATGAGTGGTCAGAAAAGTGGCTAATGAAATTCAATACTTCAAAATGTAAGGTAATGAGAATGGGTACAAGTGCAAGAAGGCCCAAGCTTTGACTACTCGGTGGCTTTAGTACAACTTCAAGAGACAGAAAATGAGAGAGATCTAGGAGTAAACATACTGGCAGATTTGTCTCCAAAACTACATATTCATTTTGATTACATCAAAATGAATGAGCTTTTTGCAGTTCTTGACTGGAGAACCTTATTTTACAACAAATCTGTACAAGAAATGTATGACATCTTTTGTGAGAAATATGGGAAGATAGTAGATTGCTGCATACCTGTCACCAAAGTAGGTGTAATTCATGCCAGAGAGAAATGGTTCGATAATGGGTGTAAAAGAGCTAAGGAGTGGAGAGACAAATGCTGGAAAAGGTATAGGAGGAGAAAAAACATAAATGACTGGCAAACCTACAAAAGAGCAAGAAATGACTACCTAAGTAAAAGGAGAGAGGCAGAGAGAGACTATGAGAGGGACATCACCAGGAAGGCTAAAGAAAATCCCAAGCTTTTCCACAGCTTTATCAGAGGAAAACTGAAGGTAAAGGAACAGGTTTTAAGGCTAAAGAGAGCGGATGGAAGCATCACTGAGACGGATGAAGAGATCTGCAAACAATTGAACAAGGAGTTTCAGTCAGTATTTACAGTAGAAAATACCCCACCCCCTCAGATTGCAGTGATAGAAGCTCAAGGGCCGGTATTAGAGAACATCAACCTTACAGCCACAGAGGTATGCAAAGCGCTGATGGATTTAGATGTTCATAAAGCTACAGGTCCTGATGACATATCCCCTCATGTACATAAAAAATGCGCAAACACAATATCAGTGGCACTAAATATCATATTTAAGGAGTCACTGGAGTCGGGGGAGATTCCAAGATGCTGGAAACAAGCAAATGTGATACCTATCTTCAAAAAGGGAAGGAGGGATACGGCTCTGAACTATAGACCAGTTTCCTTGACCAGCATAGTTTGCAAAGTTATGGAGAAACTACTATGAAACATATCTCTCTTCACTTGGAATCCTTCAACTTTTTGTCAGTGAGGCAACATGGCTTCAGAGAAGGTAGATCAACAGTAACAAACTTATTAGAATTTTATGATGAGGTAAGCCAAATCTTACAGGAAAGAGAGGGCTGGGCAGATTGCATATTCCTAGACTTCCAGAAAGCGTTTGACACTGTTCCACATGGGAGACTTATTAGGAAGCTACAATCAATGGCTAGAATAGGTGGAAATGTTTTGGAATGGATAAAAACTTACTTAGAAGGAAGGGAACAGAGGGTTAGAGTAAGACACTCAGTGTCTGAATGGAGAAGAGTTAGTAGTGGAGTTCCACAGGGTTCAGTTTTAGGGCCACTTTTGTTCCTTGTATATGTAAATGACCTACCAGAGTGTGTAAATTCATTCATGAATATGTTTGCAGATGATGCAAAGATTGTGAAGAAAGTAAAAAACGAGAACAATGGTAGAGAACTTCAGGAGGATCTAAATAATCTGCATGAGTGGTCAGAAAAGTGGCTAATGAAATTCAATACTTCAAAATGTAAGGTAATGAGAATGGGTACAAGTGCAAGAAGGCCCAAGCTTGACTACTCGGTGGCTGGAGTACAACTTCAAGAGACAGAAAATGAGAGAGATCTAGGAGTAAACATACTGGCAGATTTGTCTCCAAAACTACATATTCATTTTGATTACATCAAAATGAATGAGCTTTTTGCAGTTCTTGACTGGAGAACCTTATTTTACAACAAATCTGTACAAGAAATGTATGACATCTTTTGTGAGAAATATGGGAAGATAGTAGATTGCTGCATACCTGTCACCAAAGTAGGTGTAATTCATGCCAGAGAGAAATGGTTCGATAATGGGTGTAAAAGAGCTAAGGAGTGGAGAGACAAATGCTGGAAAAGGTATAGGAGGAGAAAAAACATAAATGCCTGGCAAACCTACAAAAGAGCAAGAAATGACTACCTAAGTAAAAGGAGAGAGGCAGAGAGAGACTATGAGAGGGACATCACCAGGAAGGCTAAAGAAAATCCCAAGCTTTTCCACAGCTTTATCAGAGGAAAACTGAAGGTAAAAGAACAGGTTTTAAGGCTAAAGAGAGCGGATGGAAGCATCACTGAGACGGATGAAGAGATCTGCAAACAATTGAACAAGGAGTTTCAGTCAGTATTTACAGTAGAAAATACCCCACCCCCTCAGATTGCAGTGATAGAAGCTCAAGGGCCGGTATTAGAGAACATCAACCTTACAGCCACAGAGGTATGCAAAGCGCTGATGGATTTAGATGTTCATAAAGCTACAGGTCCTGATGACATATCCCCTCATGTACATAAAAAATGCGCAAACACAATATCAGTGGCACTAAATATCATATTTAAGGAGTCACTGGAGTCGGGGGAGATTCCAAGATGCTGGAAACAAGCAAATGTGATACCTATCTTCAAAAAGGGAAGGAGGGATACGGCTCTGAACTATAGACCAGTTTCCTTGACCAGCATAGTTTGCAAAGTTATGGAGAAACTACTATGAAACATATCTCTCTTCACTTGGAATCCTTCAACTTTTTGTCAGTGAGGCAACATGGCTTCAGAGAAGGTAGATCAACAGTAACAAACTTATTAGAATTTTATGATGAGGTAAGCCAAATCTTACAGGAAAGAGAGGGCTGGGCAGATTGCATATTCCTAGACTTCCAGAAAGCGTTTGACACTGTTCCACATGGGAGACTTATTAGGAAGCTACAATCAATGGCTAGAATAGGTGGAAATGTTTTGGAATGGATAAAAACTTACTTAGAAGGAAGGGAACAGAGGGTTAGAGTAAGACACTCAGTGTCTGAATGGAGAAGAGTTAGTAGTGGAGTTCCACAGGGTTCAGTTTTAGGGCCACTTTTGTTCCTTGTATATGTAAATGACCTACCAGAGTGTGTAAATTCATTCATGAATATGTTTGCAGATGATGCAAAGATTGTGAAGAAAGTAAAAAACGAGAACAATGGTAGAGAACTTCAGGAGGATCTAAATAATCTGCATGAGTGGTCAGAAAAGTGGCTAATGAAATTCAATACTTCAAAATGTAAGGTAATGAGAATGGGTACAAGTGCAAGAAGGCCCAAGCTTGACTACTCGGTGGCTGGAGTACAACTTCAAGAGACAGAAAATGAGAGAGATCTAGGAGTAAACATACTGGCAGATTTGTCTCCAAAAATACATATTCATTTTGATTACATCAAAATGAATGAGCTTTTTGCAGTTCTTGACTGGAGAACCTTATTTTACAACAAATCTGTACAAGAAATGTATGACATCTTTTGTGAGAAATATGGGAAGATAGTAGATTGCTGCATACCTGTCACCAAAGTAGGTGTAATTCATGCCAGAGAGAAATGGTTCGATAATGGGTGTAAAAGAGCTAAGGAGTGGAGAGACAAATGCTGGAAAAGGTATAGGAGGAGAAAAAACATAAATGCCTGGCAAACCTACAAAAGAGCAAGAAATGACTACCTAAGTAAAAGGAGAGAGGCAGAGAGAGACTATGAGAGGGACATCACCAGGAAGGCTAAAGAAAATCCCAAGCTTTTCCACAGCTTTATCAGAGGAAAACTGAAGGTAAAAGAACAGGTTTTAAGGCTAAAGAGAGCGGATGGAAGCATCACTGAGACGGATGAAGAGATCTGCAAACAATTGAACAAGGAGTTTCAGTCAGTATTTACAGTAGAAAATACCCCACCCCCTCAGATTGCAGTGATAGAAGCTCAAGGGCCGGTATTAGAGAACATCAACCTTACAGCCACAGAGGTATGCAAAGCGCTGATGGATTTAGATGTTCATAAAGCTACAGGTCCTGATGACATATCCCCTCATGTACATAAAAAATGCGCAAACACAATATCAGTGGCACTAAATATCATATTTAAGGAGTCACTGGAGTCGGGGGAGATTCCAAGATGCTGGAAACAAGCAAATGTGATACCTATCTTCAAAAAGGGAAGGAGGGATACGGCTCTGAACTATAGACCAGTTTCCTTGACCAGCATAGTTTGCAAAGTTATGGAGAAACTACTATGAAACATATCTCTCTTCACTTGGAATCCTTCAACTTTTTGTCAGTGAGGCAACATGGCTTCAGAGAAGGTAGATCAACAGTAACAAACTTATTAGAATTTTATGATGAGGTAAGCCAAATCTTACAGGAAAGAGAGGGCTGGGCAGATTGCATATTCCTAGACTTCCAGAAAGCGTTTGACACTGTTCCACATGGGAGACTTATTAGGAAGCTACAATCAATGGCTAGAATAGGTGGAAATGTTTTGGAATGGATAAAAACTTACTTAGAAGGAAGGGAACAGAGGGTTAGAGTAAGACACTCAGTGTCTGAATGGAGAAGAGTTAGTAGTGGAGTTCCACAGGGTTCAGTTTTAGGGCCACTTTTGTTCCTTGTATATGTAAATGACCTACCAGAGTGTGTAAATTCATTCATGAATATGTTTGCAGATGATGCAAAGATTGTGAAGAAAGTAAAAAACGAGAACAATGGTAGAGAACTTCAGGAGGATCTAAATAATCTGCATGAGTGGTCAGAAAAGTGGCTAATGAAATTCAATACTTCAAAATGTAAGGTAATGAGAATGGGTACAAGTGCAAGAAGGCCCAAGCTTGACTACTCGGTGGCTGGAGTACAACTTCAAGAGACAGAAAATGAGAGAGATCTAGGAGTAAACATACCGGCAGATTTGTCTCCAAAAATACATATAAATGGCATAGTAAGGGCAGCATATGCATTCTTATCAAATGTAAGGATAGCCTTCAGGCACATGGACAAGGAAATGTTCAGAAATATTTATGTAACCTATGTGAGGCCAAAACTCGAATATGCAGCCCCCTTTTGGAATCCGCACTTGAAAAAGCACATAGCTAAGCTTGAAAAAGTTCAAAGACATGCCACGAAACTGGTGCCAGAAATACGCAATCTCAGTTATGATGAGAGGCTGAGGGAATTAGACTTACCATCACTCGAAGCTAGAAGAGTGAGGGGGGATATGGTGACAGTCTTTAAATTCCTTCATGGTTATGATAGAGTGGATAGGGATCGATATTTTGATATGGCTGGCTCTAGAACTAGAGGTCATAGTTTGAAGCTTCGTAAGAAAACTTCTTTGCAGGATGTAAGGAAATACTTTTTCAGTGTAAGAGTAGTTGATAATTGGAATTGGCTAAGCGAGGAGGTAGTTAATGCTATCTCAATCCATAGTTTTAAGGACAGGTATGATAAGTATCACTAAGTATAAAATGGAACCGATCAGAAGACGGGAAGATACGAGCTTTGGGCTCTTTCCCGTAAACACAATTAGGTAATCACACACACACACACACACACACACACACACACACACACACACATATATATATATATATATATATATATATATATATATATATATATATATATATATATATATATATATATATATATATATATATATATCGATCACTTACTGTATAGGCCTACACTAAATTATTAATATGGGTGTTGTATGTAAGTTTTTCATATTAAAAAAACTGCTTTGTACCTAGTTGATTATTCGAAAATAGTCGTTAATTCCCAGTGACAATACTATCATGGCAATTCGTCACACGATTTTCCACTTTTTATTATTAAATTAAGCCTTATTTTAATTATCGATGATTATTTCTTTTACATGACTGGAAGTGGCTGGCTCTAGGTCATGTTGAAAACCTGGAAGAATCTGAATTCCAGATCAAAACTTAGCACGAGGGTCTGCCCCTCTCTTTTTTCTCTCTTACTTTATTTAATTTTCGTGCTTTTCCCTCTAATTCCCTTATTATACCCTTAATCCCCTCCCTTTTTTCCTCTCCTATCCTATCCCATTCTTGAAAAAAAAAAAAAGTTATGTTGTTGCTATGTTTTTGAGGATGGGCTCAAGAAAGCTTCTCGTTGGTTGGCGGGAGTTGGAGGTTGGAAAAACCCTTAATACGTCTTTCCACGGCCGGATTTTTTTCGGTACTCTTGTTCAGCGAACTAGGTTTAATTGTTATTCTAAGTTCGTCATGTAATAAGTTCACCCTGAATTAGTTATACTATCAGTATATAATATATATAATTGTCATGGAATGAGAAAATATATCTCATTCTATCTCAGATGTCTCAGAGAGAGAGAGAGAGAGAGAGAGAGAGAGAGAGAGAGAGAGAGAGAGAGAGAGAGAGAGAGAGAGAGAGAGAGAGAATTATGACTCAGCCAAGACGAAAGTGTGACAATGATCACGTATTAATTCACAGTTGAATTTCTGAAATGTTTCTTATATATATTTTTAAAAGCATTTTGAACTCATCATAAGTGGGAAGAAGAGTGAAGAATATCATTCTGATATTGAGAAAACTGAAATCTTACGACAACAGATTGCATTTATTATTATTATTATTATTATTATTATTATTATTATTATTATTATTATTATTATTATTATTATTATTATTATTATTTAAACTCTTTATAAACTTCTTTTTAAAATTACTCTTCCATTAAAAAAAGAAAATTGCTATCCTGAGATGATGAAACAGAATTTCTCAGCTAGAGACTAAAGCGTTATTGCTCCTAGACTCTCTCATCTAGTCAGTTTTAATGACTAAACTCAAGAACTTGACTAGACATTCATTTATTTCTTGTATCCTGTGTGTGTATATATATATATATATATATATATATATATATATATATATATATATATATATATATATATATATATATATATATATATATATATATATATATATATATATATATATATATATATATATATATATATATATATATATATCTCAAAATGGCAATAATTAAAAAAATTAAATTATAAATGATATGCAGTGCATGATATATATATATATATATATATATATATATATATATATATATATATATATATATATATATATATATATATATATATATATATATATATATATATATATATATATATATATATATATATATATATATATATATATATATATATATATATGGCAATAATTAAAAAAAAAGTAAATTATAAATTATATGCAGTGCATGATATATATATATATATATATATATATATATATATATATATATATATATATATATATATATATATATATATATATATATATATATATATATATATATATATATATATATATATATATATATATATATATATATATATATATATATCAAAATTGAATGAAGAGATAAAAGGCCACTTAACAGGCGAAACCTGAATATAGATCATGTATGAAATCTAGTTTTAATATAAAATTCGAAAAAGTTAACTTTGAAAATCGTGCCGAGGAAATAGAAATATTAAAAAAAAAAGGCTCTTATTAAAGAGTGTAAAAAGCAAAAACTGAGATGAAAGAAACAATAAAAATGAATCATTTTATGTATTTAATCTATCATCCAAATCGTTTCATAAAGACATTATGATTATTATGTAATAGGCATCTAAAACCTGTCTAAGATTGTTCTTTTTTAACAAAGAATAATACTATCGAACACTATAACTGAGAATGACTTATATATTATATGAATTAAATATAAGAACTATTTTCAATTCAGTTTTGGGAATATGATCAAAGCATTCTTGGAACCCTTCTGTTCCTCTTCAAGCCATTTACATCTGCTGACGACGACAGTAAAAGGAAAAAAAAAACACTTATTTTGTTAGATGTTATGTGAGTGGCTTAAGCATAGCATCAGTTAGGCCAGGGGTCGGCAACCTATGGCACGTGTGCCACACTTGGCACGCCAAGCAATTTGCAATGGCACTCAGCCTCATCATGCGTCAGTTCTCCAAATTTAACAAAGTGTTCGTTGGGTCACAACATGTCATTTCCTTCATTCTTTCTACTTTGTAGCAATTGAGGTAAGTATATATTGTTTAAAAAATACATTCGGGAGTATGGCGACTCAAAACTTAACCCAAATTCCATAACACAGTTAAAGATCGTTCATCACGCGTACTACCTGTCAGGTGGTACGCGTGAAAAATAAGCTAATACATAATTTTTTGCATATAGTTACCTTTGTCTTTTTTCTTAACACCTTGAACTTCCTTCCATAGTTCTGAACTGACTAACCACATTTATCTTTAGATATAATTAAAACTTATGTATAATCAGCCTGTAATTGCCTTACTTTATGTTAAATAAATACCTTGCTACTCACGCTTATTTGCACTGCTGCTCAAGGGCTGTGTTCCTTTATAGAAAGGAAGACTGAGGTGATCCGAATGTTTGCGCTCTTGAACAATTTATAAACACAATTCAAAACAATATTAGCATCTTTGTAAAGTTTTTTATTTTTTTAAATAATATTTTATATATAAATATAAGTATTTATGTTTATTGATTTATATATATTTTCAGAATACAGTTTGTGTTAAATATGGCCGAAAAGAAAAGAAATCTTGATCATCGCCCATTTCAAGAAAATTAGACAAAAGAATATGCATTTGTAGAACAAAAAGATCGTGCTGTTTGTGCTTTCTGTTGTGAAAGTGTTGTGTGTCGCACATCTAGTGTACAAAGATACTTTCCAACTAACACCAATCTAAGTTTAAAACCTCAGAAGAGAAAAGTGAAGCCATCAAAAAGGCTATTTCTGGTTTCAAAAAACAAACTGGTAGTTTTAGACAAGCAGTTGGAACGAAGAATAAAGCTGCTGAATGTAGTTACAAATTAGCTCAATGTGTGGCTTTGAAAGGTAAACCTTTTACATATGGAGAATACATCAAAGAAACTTTTTCGCACAGTGCTGAAATTTTGTTTGGTGATTTACCAAATAAGGAGTTTATACTCTCTTGAATTAGAGAAATACCAGTTTCTGCAAGATCAGTTGAGAGGCGCATAACTGACTTGGTTGAAAATATAACAACTAAACAAACAATTGGATTAAAATAATCCCAAGTATTTAGTGTCGCTCTTGACGAAAGCACTGATTTATATGATTTGTCACGCCTAGCCGTAGTTGCAAGATATCACGAGAATAATCACATTTATGAAGAGTTATTTTGCTTATTATCCGTTCATGATACAACCAAAGCAGAAGACATTTTGACTGCATTTAATAGTTATTTTGCTAAACATGACATCGACTTGAGCAAATTATTCTGTGTGACAACCGATGGTTCTGCTGCAATGGTTGGCAAGAAGAAAGGATTTGTAAAACTTCTTGAAAATAATGTTGGATGCAAACTGTTAAATTTTCATTGTATTATACATCAGGAGAACTTATGTGCAACGGCCTCATCTCTGAATTTGTTCTCTGTGATGACAACTGTTGTTAAGATAATCAACTTTTTTGTTTCTCATTCTTCACTGGTTCACAGACTATTCAAGTCTCTTCTACAAGAAATTGAGTGTGAATATGGAGATCTTCTGTTATACAGCAATGTTCGCTGGCTTAGTCGAGGTAAAATTTTAACTAGATTTGTCTATTGTCTTGAAGCTATTAAGGTTTTTCTTGATGAAAAACAAAAACCTTTTCCTGAATTGAGTGATGAAAACTGGTTGTTAAAGTTGATGCTTCTGACTGACATACACATTTAAATGAGCTGAATTTGATATTACAAGGACAGGGTCAAACAGTACTTGATCTTTTCAGCTATTGAAAAGCATTTACAATGAAACTCGACATTTTTACCCTTGACATCAACATCAAAGCATTCAAGTACTTCCCAAATGTGAAGAATCATTCAAATCAATTTGAGGTGAATATAGATGAGCTTCAGGAATACATTGAAGCATTCAAATCAGAATTTGATAAACGAAGTCAAGACATCAACATTCATGGATCCTTATTTTCATACCTCATTAAGCCTGACATACTTAATTTGACAATTACCCAATTGGAACTTTTTAGTAGGATGGATATGGATGATTTTGAAATGCAACAGGTTAAATTTAGGTCTTCAGAATTATGGAAATCAACATTTGTTGAACTCTGTTTGAAGAAAATTACATTTGCTCTCCTTTCGACTTTTAGTTCAACTTATTCCTGTGAGCAAATTTTATCTCGCATGAAAGCAGTTTCAAGTCCACAACGAAGTTGCCTAACACCTGAACATTCATTAAATTCTGTAAAATTCATAGTAACAAAGTACGTTGCCGATATTGAGAAACTGGTTAAGACCATGCAAGGGCAAGGCTCCCATTAATAATAAAAACTTTTAAAAAACAATTTATTTCTTTCAATGTGGTTTACATATTACTGCATATATTTCTATATAAAAAACGTTGTATAACAGGTATATTGACCATGACTTGTATAAAAATACGTATGCTGAATGATTTAAAACCCTAAGTCGGCACAATAGCAAAAGGTTGCCGACCCCTGAATTAAGCCATCAAGGTCCTAGGGCTTATATGTATGAGGCACGTATA
>JAXCGZ010015971.1:12500-15000 GCA_037179515.1 Halocaridina rubra | reverse complement strand
CTGGTGCCAGATATAAGCAATCTCAGTTATGAGGAGAGGATTAGGGAGTGAAACTTACCATCACTCGGATATAGTGACGGTTTTTAAATTCCTTCGTGGTTTCGACAGAATGAATAGGGATCGATATTTTTATATGCCCGTCTCTAAAACTAGAGGCCATAGTTTGAAGCTTCGTAAGAACACATCTTTGCAGGATGTAAGGCAGTACATTTTTAGTGTAAGAATAATTTATGATTGGAATTCGCTAAGCGGGGAGGTTAGTAAATGTTAACTCAATTCATAGTTTTAAGAACAAATAAGGAAAGTATCATTGCCTACAAGAATGGAACCGACCAGAAGGCGGGGAGTTACAAGCATAGAACATTGTCCTGTAAGCACAATTAGGTGATTGCTATTAGGTAATTACTGTCTTAGGGCCTCATTATCTCATTCCCAACTCTCTCTCTCTCTCTCTCTCTCTCTCTCTCTCTCTCTCTCTCTCTCTCTCTCTCTCTCTCTCTCTCTCTCTCTCTCTCTCTCTCTCTCTCTCTTCTCTCCACTCATTCTCCCATGCCTCAATTTATTTCATTACTTGCGCATTTATTCATTATAAGAGTTGAGACTTGCAATTTTCGTTCTTATTTAAGCCCCAGATCTCGAGAATACAGATTCACCATACTTCCATGCTTCTGTACTCTCACTCACTCATGTTTTTTATTCAGTTCCTCAAAAGATGGACTAATAAAACAGTCTGAAAGATCTCGGTGGCACTCATTCGTTGCTTCATTTTCTCCATGGCAGTTGACCTCTATTCATGTGTTACGTAACTATATTTTCGTGATACATCTATATCTATCTATCTATCTATCTATCTATCTATCTATCTATCTACATATATATATATATATATATATATATATATATATATATATATATATATATATATATATATATATATATATATATAAGTACAAACTGTTACATACAGCACTAAATAGTAAGGAAGCCCATCAGTGAATCAAAACTTATAAAACAATGCTATATTTCGCATCCTAACTGGATCCCTTCCCAAGCACAGAAGGGATCCAGTTAGGATCTGAAACATAGCATTGTTTTAAAGGTTTTGTTTCACTGATGAGCTTCCTTACTATATATATATATATATATATATATATATATATATATATATATATATATATATATATATATATATATATACATACATACATACATACATACATACATACATACATACATACATACATACATACATACATACATTCATGCATACATACATACATACATACACACATACATACATACATATATATATATATATATATATATATATATATATATATATATATATATATATATATATATATATATATGTGTGATTACCTAATTGTGATTACCTAATTGTGTTTACGGGAAAGAGCCCAAAGCTCGTATCTTCCCGTCTCCTGATCGGTTCCATTTTTAGACTTAGTGATATTTATCATACCTGTCCTTAAAACTATGGATTGAGGTAGCATTAACTACCTCCTCGCTTAGCGAATTCCAATTATCAACTACTCTTACACTGAAAAAGTATTTCCTTACATCCTGCAAACAAGTTTTCTTCCGAAGCTTCAAACTATGACCTCTAGTTCTAGAGCCAGCCATATCGAAATATCGATCCCTATCCACTCTATCATAACCATGAAGGAATTTAAAGACTGTCACCATATCCCCCCTTACTCTTCTAGCTTCGAGTGATGGCAAGTCTAATTCCCTCAGCCTCTCATCATAACCGAGATTGCGTATTTCTGGCACCAGTTTCGTGGCATGTCTTTGAACTTTTTCAAGCTTAGCTATGTGCTTTTTCAAGTGCGGATTCCAAAAGGGGGCTGCATATTCGAGTTTTGGCCTCACATAGGTTACATAAATATTTCTGAACATTTCCTTGTCCATGTGCCTGAAGGCTACCCTTACATTTGATAAGAATGCATATGCTGCCCTTACTACGGGTGTGTGTGTGTGTGTGTGTGATTACCTAATTGTGTTTACGGGTGTGTGTGTGTGTGTGTGTGTGTGTGTGTGTGTGTGTGTGTGTGTGTGTGTGTGTGAAGGTACTATCTAAGCCCTTAGTAGAAAAGAATACAGGATGTCCCCAAAAAATATACTCGCATTTAAGTACAATTTTTAGAAAAAAGATATTCTTCACTCTCACTTTTTTAATGAGTTCGAGTAAGAGGAAATGAAAGTTTGTGAATTACAGGAGGTCCCACTAAATGTCCTCGCATATAAGAAAATTTTTGGAACACCCTGTAGTGCTTGAAAATGAATTTAACTGAATGGAAATGAAGAGAAACAAAATTGAACCGAATCTATTAATACTATAAATGAAACATGATTAAAATGCCTCTTTCATATTGTATTACACAATACAATAATAGACTAGTGGGGAAAAGACAGCGTTAGCCCAATGCTTAAAATACTCTACTCGGGAGGTGACAGACTTAAGATCGAACCCTCCGAG
>JAXCGZ010015971.1:0-5000 GCA_037179515.1 Halocaridina rubra | reverse complement strand
TTCCACAGGGTTCAGTTTTAGGGCCACTTTTGTTCCTTGTATATGTAAATGACCTACCAGAGTCTGTAAATTCATTCATGAATATGTTTGCAGATGATGCAAAGATTGTGAAGAAAGTAAAAAACGAGAACAATGGTAGAGAACTTCAGGAGGATCTAAATAATCTGCATGAGTGGTCAGAAAAGTGGCTAATGAAATTCAATACCTCAAAATGTAAGGTAATGAGAATGGGTACAAGTGCAAGAAGGCCCAAGCTTGACTACTCGGTGGCTGGAGTACAACTTCAAGAGACAGAAAATGAGAGAGATCTAGGAGTAAACATACTGGCAGATTTGTCTCCAGAAATACATATAAATGGCGTAGTAAGGGCAGCATATGCATTCTTATCAAATGTAAGGGTAGCCTTCAGGCACATGGACAAGGAAATGCTCAGAAATATTTATGTAACCTGTGTGAGGCCAAAACTCGAATATGCAGCCCCCTTTTGGAATCCGCACTTGAAAAAGCACATAGCTAAGCTTGAAAAAGTTCAAAGACATGCCACGAAACTGGTGCCAGAAATACGCAATCTCGGTTATGATGAGAGGCTGAGGGAATTAGACTTACCATCACTCGAAGCTAGAAGAGTGAGGGGGGATATGGTGACAGTCTTTAAATTCCTTCATGGTTATGATAGAGTTGATAGGGATCGATATTTTGATATGGCTGGCTCTAGAACTAGAGGTCATGGTTTGAAGCTTCGTAAGAAAACTTCATTGCAGGATGTAAGGAAATACTTTTTCAGTGTAAGAGTAGTTGATAATTGGAATTGGCTAAGCGAGGAGGTAGTTAATGCTATCTCAATCCATAGTTTTAAGGAGAGGTATGATAAGTATCACTAAGTATAAAATGGAACCGATGAGGAGACGGGAAGATACGAGCTTTGGGCTCTTTCCCGTAAACACAATTAGGTAATCACACGCATATCTCTCTCTCTCTCTCTCTCTCTCTCTCTCTCTCTCTCTCTCTCTCTCTATATATATATATATATATATATATATATATATATATAATATATATATATATATATATATATATATATATATATATATATATATATATATATATATATATATATATATATATATATATATATATATATATATATATATATATAATCAATGTAAAGTGAAAGAGTTGTATTCTCGTTCATTCGGTACTTAATTATGGAGATTTGTCATTCAGTAATTAAGAGTCTTACTGGTAGAATAGACGAACTGCTGTGCAGTTATTGTTAGAGAAGCGGCCGTCACCTAGCACAAAAAAAAAAGAAAATCCTCTTTTTCCTCGAAATCACAAAAAGCCTCACATTTCATATTTAACACTAAATGTGCGCGAGCGAGTGTGTGTGTGTGTGTGTGTGTGTGTGTGTGAGTGTGTGTATGTGTCTGTATATATATATATATATATATATATATATATATATATATATATATATATATATATATATATATATGTATATAGATAGATAGATAGATAGATAGATAGATAAATAGATAGAAGGATGAATGGATGGATGGATGGATGGATTGACGGACGGATGGATGGATGGATAGAGATACAGATAGATAGATAGACAGATAGATAGATAAATATATATATATATATATATATATATATATATATATATATATATATATATATATATGAGAGAGAGAGAGAGAGAGAGAGAGAGAGAGAGAGAGAGAGAGAGAGAGAGAGAGAGAGAGAGAGAGAGAGAGAGAGAGAGAGAGAGAGAGAGAGAGAGAGAGAGGTATTAAATTAACGAGTGTGAACGTGATGCAAATGTCTATGAATATAAGAATAAGATTTTCAGTGATGTTCTTCATAATTTTTGTTCACTTTGACAATGGGATTCGTAATATAAATTCTCTAAGTTCAATATTGGCTCAGATTTAATCTAGCTTTAACTGTCTCATGTCGTTACCTATTGAATTGGGTAATGAATTAGGGGGGTCGGAGATTTCCAATAGGTCTACTTGATTATTCAGCTATTGCCTGGAGATCATTAGGTCTATGTAGTAGATTGACCCATGGCACCCAACGCCCATGGCGATACTACAGCTAAAGGGTCTTGTTCAGGACAGTTCGATGTTAAGTCTTCCTTCAGTTACGATTCTCTTTCTATGCCCTACATCCGCACCGAATAGTCTTGGATATTCGTTACACATTTCTTGTTATCCCTTCACATATTGACAAGTTACAATACTCCCTATCTCTGTTTCTAAGTTTACTTTGTGCCCAGGCACGATGAGGGTAGATTTTTTTTATTATTTTTTTTTTTTGGGGGGGGCCGCCCTGGTGTTACAATCGTTAAATAAAAATGTGATTGAAGAGGAGGCTTTGCGCAAGGCTATTTGGTAGGTATATGGTAGGGCTCTAGTGCTTTCACATTCCTTTGTCCATGACTTCCATGAGGGACCTTTAACCTTTAACAGCAGAACTTTGACACTTCTCTGTTTCAGAGTTTAAGAATTGACTCCAGGTAGTGCATAAAATGTATCGAAATTGCGAATATAAGTCAACTAACTACGATTAGAAGGGAGAGGAATCTAAAACACTCTCATTTTTAACCTAATCTTTGTTGATGTTAATGACTATTATTATGGTGGTGTTTGACCTGTAATGTATAGAGGTCATTGTGAAAAATTCCGAGAAAAACAAAGAAATAAATTAGAAGATTTGAAAGGTCATGACGACGAGGATCCTCTCTGGAGGGTATATAGGACAATAAACTAAATGAACCATGAGAGAGAGATTTGTACTACTACTACTACTACTGCTAATGCTGCTACTGCTACTACTACTACTACTACTACTACTACTACTACTACTACTAATAATAATAATAATAATAATAATAATAATAATAATAATAATAATAATAATAATAATAATAATAATAATAATAATAATAATAATAATAATAATAATAATAATAATAATAATAATAATAATAATAACAATATTAGTAATAATAATATGCACAACTCTGAATGTTTGTGAATATAGTCTCTTCATTGCCCCGGAGGTCCTAATATGCTCCTAAGAGTGACTAACAAAGCGTCTCATCCTCACAACCTAATAAATTTAAGAGGGACTGGGTAGAACCATCCTTCACTGCTTTAATAACAAATATTTTAGCTCTGATATCTGTCTTCAAGTAAGATCTTATTCAAATCCTCTTCAATGCATCAAGTAGTGATATGACAGCTTTTCACGCCAATAAAAATGCTCAGCTGACCTCAGAGGCCTTACACTCTAATCTGCGGAACAATGGAAGGAGGAGGACGCAAATCTAAATAATATTCGTGTGAATTGATATCAGGAGCATAGCTAGAAAACATACTACGAAGTCGAAATCTTCCAGACATTTACTATATAACTGAAATGCACAAATCCAAAAAACTACTTCACATAATAACAAAAATCAGCATTATGCATATTAGGTAAGTATTGGCTGCCACTCAAATGAAAGTCTATTTCATACCAAAATAGATTCCACCATAGCTCATCCCTCATGAAAAGTCAGATAAGTGAATGGTCATTGGTTTGTACTTCTCGTGCATTCTGAATCACTGTTACAAATGATTAAGAAATACAAATGAAAAAGCTTTATTCTTATCTTTTATTCTGTGTATTCCATATATTCCTAAACAAATACAAAGGTACCTTACAAATTTAAGGAAGAGGATATGTGGTAGAATAAGACTTCTATGTTACATAAAGTAACCAAATGATTTTTTTAAGGTATGGACCAAAATGAAATTATATATATATATATATATATATATATATATATATATTATATATATATATATATATATATATATATATATATATATATATATATATATATATATATATATATATATATATATATATATATATATATATATATATATATATATATATATATATAAAGAGAAAGAGAGAGAGAGAGAGAGAGAGAGAGAGAGAGAGAGAGAGAGAGAGAGAGAGAGAGAGAGAGAGAGAGAGAGAGAGAGAGAGAGAGAGAGAGACTTTTTCTGAAAATGCTAGATGAAGGAGGAGTTAGACATTAAATTCAAATTATATGACTCAGGAAAAATTATCAATATATTGTGCTTACCTTTCTTTGTAGAGCATGTCCACTAAGTGTTACTGCTGACGAAGAATACAGAAAACCAACCTATTCATCCAAGGCATTGCTTGTAGCCTGAATCTCAGTGGGTTATGCTGCCACGCTCTTATAAAAATATATTATTTTTAGTTAAAGTCTGGATATCTTACAACGCAATAGAATCTGAATGACTGAAATCCTCTAAATCTTTCTTCAGTTACGGTTTTTTCCCTAGACTTACATCTACACCAAATATTCAGAGGCTTATTTATTATGCATCTTTTTCTATCCATTCCCATCTGACAAATCACAGCACTCGCCACCACCGTTTCTCTTTGATGCTTTTCTCATCATTGTTATAATTATCTTTGACCATTATTTCAGTCTTATTGTTTATAATTCTCTTATTCCTGCTTTGTACTTTAGTTGCTACTTTTTCTTAAAGGTTTTCTTTGTGCCCCCGTGCCCAATGAGTGTCATATTCTATGCCCGTCCTGGTGTCACACTCTTAAAGAAAACGTACACACCATGACTGTTTATTCCCGAAGACAGTACATTTCCGTAGTATCTCATGTTAACTTCTATATCTCTAAAAGGATTTATAATCATATAACAAATTTCCACCTCATGTTCAAGACACATACACACACAGATTTACATTACCATACCTATGCATATATAAGTTCAAAAAATTTAACACAATTAAATTAAAAAAAAAACATTATTTCATAAATACAGTAGAAATGAGGATAAAACACATTCCAAAGTTATTTAAACCTTCCAGCATTGCACAGAAATTTTAGTAACTGAATGTTCTTATGGATTTTTATAACCAACTAAAAGCTTAATAAAAGTTACT
>JAXCGZ010015970.1:0-36623 GCA_037179515.1 Halocaridina rubra | reverse complement strand
TTCCCAGAGAACTAAAAAATGCTGGTTCAGTGTATACTTTTAAATATAATCTTAAGAAGTTACTCTTAAAGGAAGATTTTACTTGTAAATTTTAATAGTACACCCATATTTGAATACCCAATGTACGTTGGAAATAAAGTCTTATTATTATTATTATTATTTTTATTCTCTATCTCTGTTGCTCTCTCTGTCTGTCTCGCTCTCTCATGGTTGAAGACAGCTGTGACTTGGTGCCCAGATAGGTATAATAAATTTTATTTTTTGTTACTTTGGTTTTATACTAATTTTCATGAAATATGTTACTGTTGTAATGTTTGTTGATATTAAATAGCATTTTTTTTTTGAGATTTTTAACACTTATTACCTTTATTTAGGTGAAAATTAAAATTAAATGTACTGTCTCCAATATGTACAACAGTTCTTTTAATATTGTGCAAAATACACAAATTATAGTAACAGTGCATTACATGCAGAGATGTAATAATTCTGCTCTCTCTCTCACACACTCACACATTGTATTTATTCTTCTTATTATTATTATTGACGTACATTGAGCAGACAGTAGCCTAAAGTCCTTTTCATCTCTCTCTCACACACACACCAATCAGGAGACGGGAAGATACGAGCTTTGAACTCTTTCCCGTAAGCACAATTAGGTAATCACACACACATATATATATATATATATATATATATATATATATATATATATATATATATATATATATATATATATATATATATATATCTATACACACACACACACACACACACACACACACACACAGTGGTGAGGACTCATTCGGGGCAAGATTCCTAGATTGTGTACAAGGGAATTTGCTACACCAACATGTAATGAAACCAACGAGGGCCAGGGGTGGGGATGAGCCATCACTACTTGATCTAGCATTCACAGATAACGTGTTGGATATTGAAAAAATTGAGTATGAACCACCAATTGGAAAGAGTGACTACTGTGTGTTGTTGATGGAGTATATCATTGAAGATATTCTGCCTGAAAGTAGAGGCACTGAGGACATGAGGAGGAACTATCCGAAAGGAGATTGCATCAAAACGAATGAGCTTTTTGCAGTTATTGACTGGAGAACCTTATTTTACAACAAATCTGTACAAGAAATGTATGACATCTTTTGTGAGAAATATGGGAAGATAGTAGATTGCTGCATACCTGTCACCAAAATAGGTGTAATTCCTGCCAGAGAGAAATGGTTCGATAATGAGTGTAAAAGAGCTGAGGAGTGGAGAGACAAATGCTGGAAAAGGTATAGGAGAAAAAACATAAATGCCTGGCAAACCTACAAAAGAGCAAGAAATGATTACCTAAGTAAATGGAGAGAGGCAGAGAGAGACTATGAAAGGGACATTACCAGGAAGGCTAAAGAAAATCCCAAGCTTTTCCACAGCTTTATAAGAGAAAAACTGAAGGTAAAAGAACAGGTTTTCAGGCTTAAGAGAGCGGATGGAAGCATCACTGCGACAGATGAAGAGATCTGCAAAGAATTGAACGAGGAGTTTTAGTCAGTATTTACAGTAGTAAATACCCCACCCCCTCAGATTGCAGAGATAGAAGTTCACGGGCCAGTATTAGAGAACATCAACTTTTCAGCCACAGAGGTATGCAAAGCGCTGATGGAGTTAGATGTCCATAAAGCTACAGGTCCTTATGATATATCCCCTCATGTACTTAAGAAATGCACAAACTCAATATCAGTGGCACTAAGTATCATATTTAAAAATTCACTGGAGTCAGGGGAGATTCCAAGATGCTGGAAACAAGCAAACGTGATGCCTATCTTCAAAAAGGGAAGGAGGGATACGGCTCTAAACTATAGACCAGTTTCCTTGACCAGCATAGTTTGCAAAGTTATGGAGAAACAACTAAGGAAACATATATCTTTTCACTTGGAATCCTTCAACTTTTTGTCAGTGAGACAACATAGCTTCAGAGAAGGTAGATCAACAGTAACAAACTTATTAGAATTTTATGATGAGGTAAGCCGAATCTTACAGGAAAGAGAGGGCTGGGCAGATTGCATATTCCTAGACTTCCAGAAAGCATTTGACACTGTCCCACACGGGAGACTTATTAGGACGCTGCATGCAATGGCCAGAATAGGTGGAAATGTCTTGGAATGGATAAAAACTTACTTAGAAGGAAGGGAACAGAGTGTTAGAGTAAGACACTCAGTGTCTGAATGGAGAAGAGTTAGTAGTGGAGTTCCACAGGGTTCAGTTTTAGGGCCACTTTTGTTCCTTGTATATGTAAATGACCTATCAGAGTCTGTAAATTCACCCATGAATATGTTTGCAGATGATGCAAAGATTGTGAAGAAAGTATGAAACGAGAACAACGGTAGATTACTTCAGGAAGATCTACATAATCTGCATGAGTGGTCAGAAAAGTGGCTAATGAAATTCAATACTTCAAAGTGTAAGGTAATGAGAATAGGTACAAGTGCAAGAAGGCCCAAGCTTGACTACTCGGTGGCAGGAGTACAACTTCAAGAGACAGAGAATGAGAGAGATTTAGGAGTTAACATACTGGCCGATTTGTTTCCAGAAATGCATATAAATGGCATAGTAAGAGCAGCATATGCTTTCCTATCAAATGTAAGGGTAGCCTTCAGGCACATGGACAAGGAAATCTTCAGAAATATTTATGTAACCTTTGTGAGGCCAAAACTTGAATATGCAGCGCCCTTTTGGAATACGCACTTGAAAAAGCACGTAGCTAAACTTGAAAAAGCTCGAAGACATGCCACGAAACTGGTGCCAGATATATGTAATCTCAGTTATGATGAGAGGCTGAAGGAATTAGACTTACCATCACTCGAAGCTAGAAGATTGAGGGGGGATATGGTGATAGTCTTTAAATTCCTTCATGGTTATGATAGAGTGAATAGGAATCGATATGTTGATATGGCTGGCACTAGAACTAGAGGTCATAGTTAGAAGCTTGGCAAGAAAACTTCTTTGCAGGATGTAAGGAAGTACTTTTTCAGTGTAAGAGTACAGTGTTGCCTCCCTTATCGCGGTAGTTCGGTTCCGGGACCTGGCGCGAACCAGGAAAAAAAAAATAAAAATAAAGATGATTATGACACCAGGACAGGCCAAAAATTATAAAATAAAACGGCCTCTATCAGGCTGTAAAGAGAAACAGAGATGGAGAGTGGGATGACCTGTCAGATGTGAAGGGAGTATAAAAGATGTGTAATAAATATCCAGCTCTCTGTTGGGTTTACTATACCTCTGCATTACCTTCATGATGTCTATTCTAAAACTTCTCCTTAGATCTTATTCTTATTATTATTGGCAATAATAATTTTCCTTTGATGATGATTGGGGAGATTATTATTATTATTATCATTATTATTATTATTATTATTATTATTAATATTATCATCATCATTATTACTACGGATTCGTAATTAAACCATCATTTTAACTATAAATAATGTAGTTTTGGTTGAATGAACAAGAGTTACTTAAAGATTCTCTCTCTCTCTCTCTCTCTCTCTCTCTCTCTCTCTCTCTCTCTCTCTCTCTCTCTCTCTCTCTCTCTCTCTCTCTCTCTCTCTCTCTCTCTCTCTCTCTCTCTCTCTCTCTCTCTCTCTCTCTCTCTCTCCCAACATTCTATTCTACCCAACCCCCCACACTCTCTTTGTCCCAGCCAACTAGGGAGGGGCACTTTACACACTTATTAAAAGTAAATAAACCAACAGATGTACAAACAATGATGAGCCCTTAATAATAATAATAATGATGATGATGATAATAATTCCACAATCATCATCAAAGGAAAATTACTGTTGCCAATGATAATAATAATAATAATAATTATAATAATAATAATAATAATAATATGATCTAAGCAGAATTATTGGAATAGACATCATGAAAGTAATGCAGAGGTATATTAAAACCCAGCAGAGAGCTGGATATTCATTTCGCATCTTTTATGATCCCTTCACATCTGACAGGTCATTACACTCTCCATCTCTGTTTCTCTTTACAACCTGATAAAGTCTGCTTTATTTTATCATTTTTTGGCCCATCCTGGTGTAAAAAAAAAAAAAAAAAAAAAAAAAAAACGCGATACAGTGAGAACGTAAACCAAGAAACGCGAATAACCGGGGTAACACTGTATTTGATAATTGGAATTGGCTAAGCGAGGAGGTAGTTAATGCTAACTCAATCCATAGTTTTAAGGACAGGTATGATAAGTATCACTATATACAAAATGGAACCGATCAGGAAATGGGAAGATACGAGCTTTGGGCTCTTTCGTGTAAGCACAATTAGGTAATAACACACAAAGGGCTGGGCAGATTGCATATTCTTAGACTTTCAGAAGGTATGTAATACTGTCCCACATGGAAACTTATTAAGAAGCTGCTAGTTATTACAAGAATAGGTGGAAATGTCTTTGGTATGGATAAAGAACTTACTTAGATGGAAGGGGACAGAGGGTTAGAGTAAAACATTCAGTGTCTGAATGGAGAAGGGATAGTTGTGGAGCTCCACAGGCTTCAGGTTTAGGGCCACTTTTGTTCCTTGTATAAGTAAATGACCTACCAGAGTCTGTAAATTCATTTTTGAATATATTTGCAGATGAAGTAAAAATTTTGAAAAAGTAAGAGATGAGAACAGTGGTAGAGAACTTCAGAACGACCTAAATAGTCTTCATGAATGGTCAAAAACGTGTCTAATGAAATTCAGTACTTCAAAATGTAAGGGAATGAGAATGGGTACAAGTGCAAGAAGGCCCAAACTTGGATACTTAATATTAGGTGCAGAACATCAAGTGATGGAGAATGAGAGAACTCTAGGAGCAAACATTTTGTCAGCTTTTTCTCCAGAAATACATGTAAATGGCATAGCAAGGAATGTGTAGGCTTTCTTAGCAATTATAAAGGTAGCCTTCAGGCACATGGACAAGGAAATGTTCAGAAATATTTATGGAACTTTGGCATCCACACTTGAAAAAAAAAACGTAAATAAGCCGGAAAAGGTTCAAAGATATGCCATGAAACTGATGCCACAAATACACAATCTCAGTTAGGAGGAGAGGGTGTAGGAAATTAGACTTACCATCACTCGAAGCTAGAAGTGTGAGGGCTGATATGGTGACAATTTTCACATTCCATTATGGTTTTGACAAAGTGGATATGGATCGATACTTTGATATGGCTGGTTCTAGAACTAGAAGTCATAGTTTGAAGCTTTGTACGAAAACATTTTTGGAGGCTGAAAGGAAGTACTTTTATAGTGTAGGGGGTAGCTAATGATAGGAATTGACTAAACGTGGTGGTAGCTAATGCAAATTCAAATCATAATTTTTAGATCAATTATGATAAGTATTACTGGGTACAAAAATTATACCCTCCATGAGGTGAGGAGTCATGAGCATAGTGCTTTTTTCCAAAAGTACAATTAGGTAATTACCATTAGGTAATTACACACAGAGTAGTGCCTCACCCTATGTAATATTTGTTCCGAAATTCGTTACTTACTTTTAAAAATGACAAATTGAAAACACTCTTCAAAGATGACCTAGATTCTCTAAAAACATATAAGTAACAATATAAAATCGTTAGCACTATAATGTTAGTCAGTAATTCAATATTCTGTCTTTTTAAACATATGTAGAGTATTTATGCATAGTAACTGATGCTAATGTAAGGAAAAAGAAAAAGAATTTAACTCATATACCCATGTATACATTTTAAATATGTACTAGACTACTATATAGATGTATTTACAGAAGCTCCTCTACTTACGAACATCTGGAGATATAAACATGCAGTCTATTTTTATTATTATGCAGCAAGTTATGGATAGTTCCAGTGTTTCAAGAAACGTGCAATCTAGCATCATGTATCTTGAGGATAAGAAAACAAATGTATTATATTGTAACACAACATTATTATGTTACCTACATGATGTAGGAATATTTGCATACCCAATACAGTACAGTACTGTACATACAAAATATCACCTAACGAACAATTCAAGATACAAACAGCCGTACGGAACGTAACTTATTCATAAGTTGGGGATTGTCTGTACATTTTTGAAGCCTCAATGCTATTATATATATATATATATATATATATATATATATATATATATATATATATATATATATATATATATATATATATATATATATATATATATATATATATATATCCAAGGGGTTCTTGTTTAACGTCAGACTTCTGTTCATGACAACTGTCTTATGTCTGATTTCGACGTAAGTTGAAACACACCTAAATTTGAACCTAGGTCCCCCAACCTATGTAAATATAAATCACTTAAAACATTAGAAAACAATATTCGTTCTTAATCTATGATAGAAGAATACTAAAACTAATCTTAATAGTATTGCTTACCTTTAAAATGTATCAATAGTAAGATTATGCTACTCTACTGTGTATTATAACTTACCTTTACTGGTGTGGTTGACTTTCACACTGGAAGGGGCATTGCAAGGGAGGGAGAGACTGGCTTATTGGGGACTGGAAGCTGGAGAGGCAGGTGCTGAGGAGACTGGGGCAGGTAAGTCTGGAGAGGCAAAAGAACATAATGGAGGCACTGGGGCAGTTGAGTCTATTGAGGTAGAAGGTACAAGATCTGTTGCTGGGGGCTCTATCTTTAAATTTCCTTGTAACGCCTCAGGGCATCATTGATCCCTCTCTCAACTTTATTGTACTTGGCAATGTTGGGGTCCTGAGCCACAAGCTTGCCAACAATTCCTCTGCCAAGGCAAACGATTCCACCAATTCCTTGATTGTGAATCTCTTTGATGCTGGGCTTGGTAGTTCTTTCTCCACTTCAATCATTTGCTTTTCCAGTTGAATGAAGTCTTCAGTATATAACTCCTCACCATGAGAGTCCAGGAGCAATTTTACATCTTCAGCCTCTACCTCCACCTCGAGCTCCTTAATCATGACAACAACGTTCTTGGTTACAGCCTCAACTGTCTCCTCAAAACCTCAGAAGTCATTCACAAAATAGAGGCATGCTTCTTTCCATACTCCATTCAACTTAAAGTGCATCACTTCCTCCCAAGCATCAGCAATATTCTTCACAGCATGAAGAATATTGTGCAACTTTAAGAAGTCCTTGAAAGTCAGGGTCTTATCCTTCTCAGTTGCCCTGAGAGCCATGGCGATTGTTCTTTGGAGGTAGTAGGCTTTAAAAAAGGCAATGGCCCCCTGATCCATTTGCTGTAACAGGGAAGTGGTATTGGGTGGAAGGTAAACCACCTTTACATTCGGATGAAAGTCATCCAAATGCACAGGGTGACCAGGGGCATTGTCCAGGATTAGCAACACATTAAAGGGAAGACCCTCAGATGTACAGTACGTTTCCACTTCTGGGATATAATGGTTGCTGAAGCAGTCCTCAAATATTTGAAGGGTTATCCAAGCCTTCCTGTTTGACTTCCAGATGACTGGCAGTTGACTCTTCCAAACACCCTTGAGTGCCCTTGGGTTTTCTGCCAAATAAGCTTACAAGGGCTTCAGCTTTCAATCTCCAGCAGCATTAGCCCTCAAAAGCAGTCAGTCTCATTGCTAGCTTTATGGCCTGGTGCTGTCTTTTCCTCCTTTGTGATGTATATACGACTAGGCATGTTCTTCCAGAATAAGCCAGTCTCATCCACGTTGAATACCTGTTCGGCACTTTAACTCCCCTCCCTTATTATCTCAGCCTAAGCAATAGGAGACAATTTTGGTGCTTCCTCATCACCACTAGCAGCTTTCCCTTGCACTCTTATATTATGCAAATTAGCTCGAGCCTTAAAGCGATTTAACTACCCTCTACTAGCAACAAATTCCTCACCTGCACTGCCATCCCCCTTTTTTCTTTTCAAGTCTTCGAATAATATTTTAACCTTATCCTGTGTTAACATAAAACTTCTTGGGATACGCCATCAATTTTGATCTTCAAGCCAAAGCACTAGCAATCTCTCCATCTCGATCATAAGGTAACTACGCTGCGTCATGATCACAGTGGACATCAGAGGAGTTGAACCTTTCACGAGGTTATGGATACGATCTTTGTCTTTGATGATTGTGGCCACGGTTGTACAGGCTAAGATTCTCCCTTTTCAGCACGATTTACCACTTCAGTTTTGATTTTCATGGTGATGGCTTTTCTTTTCTTAGTGGCACTGCCATCAGAACTAATCCTAACATGCTTGGGAGGCATAGCAATGTCAGTAACGAGTGAACACAACAAGAGAGCAAACGAAAATAATAGGCACAATGTGGCAGGCGGAAATAAACTGAGCAGTGGTTCTTCTTCCTCTTCTAATGCCCTGTGATGCCAGATTCTTACACTACTCTCCACAAACTATTTTGAATAAAATCGTATTTACGGCTACGTGTTTGTTTTTTTTATAATTCAATATAATACCTCAATATAACCAAATATATAAGAAAATAAATAAATAAAGCCATAAATACGAATACAGCTGTGCTGCTATCTGTGTATTCGTGTGTATTTCAAATAAGATTGTATTTACAGCTCTGTGTTTGCTTTATTTTTTAAATTCAATATAATCCTTCAATATAACCAAATAAATAATTAAATAAATAGATAAAGCCATTAAATTGGAAAATATGAGAACAGAAGTGCTGCTAACTGTGTATTCGTCTGCCGCGCTCACAAACTGTTCAGCCCGTGCTGTTTAAATTTACCACACCATCCAGGTAGGTAAAAAAATTAATATGTTAATAATTTATTAATTATTTAATAGCTTCTGACATAACGGCAAAATGACATAACTCAGAACGACGTTATACAAGGAATTACTGTATATATATATATATATATATATATATATATATATATATATATATATATATATATATATATATATATATATATATATATATATATATATATATATATATATATATATATATATATATATATATATATACAGTGTTCCCCCCCATACCGCGGTAGTTCGGTTCCGGGACCCGGCGCGAACCAGGAAATCCGCGGAGTAGGATCAGCCTACTTGTACATAGATATTTTAATATATTTTTACGCTTACACTGTATAAACCCTCCCTGTACTGTTAAAAAAACACCCTTTACATTATAAATAACAGCAAGCAATGTAATTTTTTATGAAAGTGATAGGAAAAGTTACCGTGAATGAGGTGATTATGACTTGACATACATAGGTACAGTATTTTACAATAATTTTTACATTTATGTAAAATAGCGGCCAACATCCACAAACTTTTTTCCTTCTTTCAACATATCTAAGTGTTTCACTTTATCTACAATAGTTAACATTTTCCTTAGCAGCTTAGGCTCACTACAAGAAGCCTTAGAAGATGAAGGATGCTTGGGAGGCATTGCAAATGTTAAAATATGCGAGTAACAAAATCACAAGCAAAACATATTAATAATAGTAAGCACAACGTGAATGGCGCACACGAGTGAGGCGAGACAATTGAAGATGGTGGAAGCCTTTGTCCGAAACGCTGATAGCGGTATCGTATTTTACTTGTTGCAATCCTGTTAGTATTTATGTTTTTTACTATCTTTTACTGTTTTATTATTCTTAGGCTAAGAAATACATTTTTTTTATAAAATCATAAAACTACTGGAAATATAAATATATATGCTAGCTCACGTAGCTGCGACCCCAATACATTGTACGCTATCGAACACGAGCAAAACGTTTAATAAGCACAACGTGAACGGCGCACACGTGAGTTAGACTGAACGAGTCTTTGTCCAAAACGCTGATAGCGGTATCGTATTTTACATGTTGCAATACTGTTAGTATTTATGTTTTTTACTATTTTTTACTGTTTTATTATTCTTAGGCTAATAAATACGTTTTTTTATCAATAAAATCATGAAACTACTGGAAATATAAATATATATGCTAGCTCACGTAGCTGCGACCCCAATACATTGTGCGCTATCGAACGCTATTTCGCATGATGCAATAATGTGAGTTATACTGTATGTACGTATATCATTCAGTTATTAGTACAATGTATATCAATTTAAAATTCATTTACTTATTTGATGATTGTACAAAATCTATTGTATTTATTCATTGTAATTTGGACCAAATATTCCTTTTGTAAAGATTATACTGTACTTTTCAAAAGAGGTGGTCAATAAACGTATCTATCTATCTATCTATCTATCTAAATTTATGTTTTTTACTATTTTTTACTGTTTTATTATTCGTAGGCTGGGAAATAAATTATTTTTATCAATTAGATAATGAAATATGATTTTTTTCAATAAAAAAAATATAAATACTGAAATTTTTTTTTTTTTAATATTTTAATATTTTTGCATATACCCATAAAATAAAATAATAATTTATAAAAAAAAACCGCAATACAGTGAGAACGCGAACCAAGAAACGCGAATAACCGGGGGAACACTGTATATATATATATATATATATATATATATATATATATATATATATATATATATATATATATATATATATATATATATATATATATACAGTGTTCCCCCGGTTATTCGCGTTTCTTGGTTCGCGTTCTCTCTGTATCCTGGTTTTTTGGAACCAATATATATATATTTTTTTTAAGAGATTATTGTGACACCTGGATAGGCCAAAAAATGATAAAATAAAACAGACTTTATCAGGTTGTAAAGAGAAACAGAGATGGAGAGTGTAATGACCTGTCAGATGTGAAGGGATCATAAAAGATGTGTAATGAATATCCAGCTCTCTGCTGAGTTTTAATATACCCCTGCATTACTTTCATGATGTCCATTCCAATAATTCTGCTTAGATCTTATTATTATTTTTATTATTATTATTATTATTATTATTATTATTATTATTATTATTATTATTATTATTGGCAACAATAATTTTCCTTTGATCATTATTATTATTATTATTAAGGGCTCATCATTGTTTGTACATCTGTTGGTTTATTTACTTTTAATAACTGTGTAAAGTGCCCCTCCCTAGATGGCTGGGACAGGACAAAGAGAGTGTGGGGGGTTGGGTAGAATAGAGAGAGAGAGAGAGAGAGAGAGAGAGAGAGAGAGAGAGAGAGAGAGAGAGAGAGAGAGAGAGAGAATCTATAAATAACTCTTGTTCATTCAACCAAAACTAAGTTATTTATAGTAAAAATAATGGTTTAATTACGAATTCGTAGTAATAATAATAATAATAATAATAATAATAATAATAATAATAATAATAATAATAATAATAATAATGAATAATAATAATAATCTCCCCAATCATCATCAAAGGAAAATTATTGTTGCAAATAATAATAATAAGAATAATAATAATAATAATAATAATAATAATAATAATAATAATAATAATAATAATAATAATAATAATAATAATAAGATCTAAGGAGAATTTTTAGAATAGACATCATGAAAGTAATGCAGAGGTATAGTAAACCCAGCAGAGAGCTTGATATTCATTACACATCTTTTATAATCCCTTCACATCTGACAGGTCATTACACTCTCCATCTCTGTTTCTCTTTACAGCATGATAATGGCCGTTTTATTTTATCATTTTTGGCCTGTCCTGGTGTCATAATCATCTTAAAAAAAAAAATAAATAAATAAATATATATATATATATATATATATATATATATATATATATATATATATATATATATATATATATATATATATATATATATATATTTTTTAAGGCTGATCCTACTTCGTTTTTTTCCTGGTTCGCGCTGGGTCCCGGAACCGAACTACCGCGATAAGGGGGGGAACACTGTATATATATATATATATATATATATATATATATATATATATATATATATATATATATATATATATATATATATATATATATATATATATATATATATATATATATATACACACACAGTGGTGACCCCAACCCGCAAACTTATTCCATCCCCCAAAACTGCTATTGGGTTGGATTGTTCGTTGGTTGGATTTATTTTTTCCTTTGAAAAGCATGTAAATTCAATTAAATCGTTCCTGGTCACAATAAATATTCATTTAAAAAACTTTTTAGTCACTAAAAACATGAAATATAATACAGGTCATATGTATTTCATCTGCAAAAGGAATATTACATTAATAATACAAAGGAATTCTACTCTACTAAAGTAAAATATGTACAATTTCAGGTATACAGTATACACTAGTTAATACCCAGTATAAAATAGCAAATTCCAACACTTAGAAAAAGTTGTCACATTCTTGCACGAATATCAAATACAGTATGAAAGAGTACATATTGTAGGTAAAAATAAAATAATGCAGGAAAGAAACTGCACTGTATTTACCTGTGTGGATGATTGTTGCTTGCAAACTTGGATGGTGGTGGAGGAGGGATAAAATCTTCACTCTATGAATTTAGCGAATTCTTTCACGTAAGAATCCACTGCTTTTTGGTTGGAACTGGACGCCTCTCCTAGTCTAATGACGCTATAAATCTCAGTTTGTCGATGAAAGTGTTCAAACCAGCTTTTGCGGGCTTTAAATTCCTCAACTTTAGAGCTACTAGAACTCGGAGAGTTTGCTACTAAATCATGGTGGATTTGCAAAGCCTTAACATATATTTGGCTTTGCTAATTCTATAGCCAACCAGCTGTTTTTCATTTATACACAACAATAATAATTTTTCTACCTCTTCTAGTAATTGTGACCTTTTATTTGTTAATATATTTACTCTCATAGCCACGTCAGCTACCTCTAAGATTTTTTTTTTCTTTAAAATAGTACAGATGACCGATTTCGCCATGTTGTACTGCATGTCAAGCTCGGACACAGGAACCCCATTTTAATATTTAGAAATTATTTTTTTCTTAATTTCTGCTGTTATACATCTAGCGTGTTTGATGCCAATATCACTAACACTTTTAACTTTCTTAGGAGCTATAATAACAGCTATATGAAAGGTAAAACAATGGAAAATAAAGCAAGAATGAAGAGCAGATCACAAGCAAACCAAACAGTGCAGGCACCAATGCAGAATTGAGAGCGGGCGAGTGGGATATGTGGTGGCTTGCCCAATACATGCATTTCCGTGGGTTGGATTTTGTTCGTGGGTTTAGGTCAAAATTTGTTCAAAATTTTGTTCCTGGGTTAGTTTGTTTGTGGGTACAGGCATTCGTGGGTTGGGGTCACCACTGTGTGTATATATATATATATATATATATATATATATATATATATATATATATATATATATATATATATATATATATATATATATATATATATATATATATATATTATATATATATATATATTATATATATATATATATATATATATATATATACACACAGTATAATCAAATAAGCACATTCCCATATGTGAAAAAATTAATAATTTTTACTCTGACTGGGACTTGAACCTAGGATACATAATTACTGTGCCAAGGTACTACCAACTACACCACAGAAGTTTAAAAAAGAAACAAACCTTACAGCTATATCTGCTATACTGGAATGAATGCATTCTATCTGAATGTCACTCTGTTCATATTACAGTTACCCCCAACCTCACTCGTGGCTTCGTTTTTGCATTTAATTCAAATCTCAATCTCAATTGGGTCCAACAATAATGAAATAAGCACATTATCATATGTGAAAAAATTTGTAATTTTTATCCCTACCGGGACTTGAACCTAGGAAACATAATTATTGTACCAAGGCGTTACCAACTACACCACTGAATGTTTAAAATGGAAACAAACCTTACAGCTATATCTGTTATACTAGGAATGAACACATTCTATCTGAATGCCACTCTGTTCATATTACAGTTTCTCTTAACCTCATTTGTGGCTTTGTTTTTGCATTTAATTCAATTCTCAATCGCATTTGGGATCAACAACAAGCAAATAAGCACATTACCATTTGTGAAAACATGAATAATTTTTACCCTGACCGGGACTTGAACCTAAGACACATAATTACTGTGCCAAGGTGCTACCAACTACACCACAGAAGGTCTAAAAGGGAATAAAATCTTACAGCTATATCTGCTTTACTAGGAATGAACACATTTTATCTGAATGCCACTTTGTCCATATTACAGAGTCCCCCAACCTCACTCGTGGCTTCGTTTTTGCATTTAATTAAAATTCAGTCTCATTTGGGACCAGCAATAATCAAATAAGCACATTACCATATGTGAAAACATGAATAATTTTTACCCCGAAAGGGACTTGAACCTAGGATACATAATTACTGTGCCAAGGTGCTACCAACTACACTGCAGAAGGTTTAAAAGGGAAACAAACCTTACAGCTATAACTGCTATACTAGGAATGAACTCATTCTATCTGAATGCCACTTTGTTCATATTAGTTTCTCTTAACATCACTCGTGGCATCGTTTTCGCATTTAATTCAATTCTCAATCTCATTTAGGACCAACAATAATAAAATAAGCACATTACCATATGTGAAAACATGAATAATTATTATTCCAACCGGGACTTGAACTAGGACACATATTTACTGTGCCAAGATACTACCAACTACACAGAAGGTCTGAAAGGGAAACAATCTTTACAGCTATAGCTGCTTTACTAGGAATTAACACATTCTATCTGAATACCACTCTGTTCATATTACATTTTCCCCAACCTCACTCGTGGCTTTGTTTTTGCATTTAACTCAACTCACAATCTCATTTGGGACCAATAATAATCAAATAAGCACATCACCATATGTGCAAACATGAATAATTTTTACCCCAACTGAGACTTGAACCTAGGACACATAATTACTGTGCTAATGTGCTACCAACTACACTACAGTTCTAAAAGGGACACAAATCTTACAGCTAGATATGTACTAGGAATGTACGCATTCTATCTAAATGTCACTCTGTTCATATTACAGTTTCCCTCAACCTCACTCGTGGCTTCATTTTTGCATTTAATTCAAATGTCAATCTCATTTTGAACCAACATTAATCAAAAAAGCACATTACCCTTTGTGAAAACATGAATATTTTTTACTCTGACTAGGAGCTGAACCTAGGACACATAATTACTGTGCCATGGCACTACCCACTACACCACAGGTCTTAAAGGGAAACAAACCTTACCAATATATATGCTATACTAGGAATGAACGCTTTCTGTGGCGAAGTTGGTAGTGCCTTGGCACAGTAATTATGTGTCCTAGGTGGGGTAAATATTATTCATGTTTTCACATATGGTAATGTGCTTATTTGATTCTTATTGGTCCCAAATGAGATTGAGATATGAATTGAATGCGAAAACGACTCCACGGGTCAGATTTGGGAAACTGTAATATGAAGAGTGGCATTCAGATAGCATGCGTTCATTCCTAGTATAGCAGATATAGCTGTAAGGTTTGTTTCCCTTTTAAACCTTCTGTGGTGTAGTTGGTAGTGCCTTGGCACAGTAATTATGTGCCCTAGTTCAAGTCCTGCTCGGGGTAAAAGTTATTCATGTTTCACATATGGTTATATGCTTATTCAATTATTGTTGGTCCCAAATGAGATTGAGATTTGAATTAAGTGCGAAAACGAAGACACGAATGAGGTTGGGGGAAACTATATTATGAAGAGAGTAGCATTCAGACAAAATGCGTTCATTCCTAGTATATCAGATATAGCTGTAAGGTTTATTTCCCTTCCAGACCTTCTGTGGTAATTACCTAATTGTAATTACCTAATTGTGTTTACGGGAAAGAGCCCAAAGCTCGCATCTTCCCGCCTCCTGATCGGTTCCATTTTATACTTAGTGATACTCATCATACCTGTCCTTAAAACTATGGATTGAGATAGCATTAACTACCTCCTCGCTTAGCGAATTCCAATTATCAACTACTCTTACACTGAAAAAGTATTTCCTTACATCCTGCAAAGAAGTTTTCTTACGAAGCTTCAAACTATGACCTCTAGTTCTAGAGCCAACCATATCAAAATATCCACCCCTTTCCACTCTATCATAACCATGAAGGAATTTAAAGACTGTCACCATATCCCCCCTCAATCTTCTAGCTTCGAGTGATGGTAAGTCTAATTCCCTCAGCCTCTCATCATAACTGTGATTGCGTATTTCTGGCACCAGTTTCGTGGCATGTCTTTGAACTTTTTCAAGCTTAGCTATGTGCTTTTTCAAGTGTGGATTCCAAAAGGGGGATGCATATTCGAGTTTTGGCCTCACATAGGTTACATAAATATTTCTGAACATTTCCTTGTCCATGTGCCTGAAGGCTACCCTTACATTTGATAAGCATGCATATGCTGCTCTTACTATGCCATTTATATGTATTTCTGGAGACAAATTTGCCAGTATGTTTACTCCTAGATCTCTCTCATTTTCTGTCTCTTGAAGTTGTACTCCAACCACCGAGTAGTCAAGCTTGGGCCTTCTTGCACTTGTACCCATTCTCATTACCTTACATTTTGAAGTATTGAATTTCATTAGTCACTTTTCTGACCACTCATGCAGACTATTTAGATCCTCCTGAAGTTCTCTACCATTGTTCTCGTTTTTTACTTTCTTCACAATCTTTGCATCATCTGCAAACATATTCATGAATGAATTTACAGACTCTGGTAGGTCATTTACATATACAAAGAACAAAAGTGGTAGCGTGTTGGCACAGTAATTATGTTAAAATTATTCATATATATATATATATATATATATATATATATATATATATATATATATATATATATATATATATATATATATATATATATATATATATATATATATATATATATATATATATATATATATATATATATATATATATATATATATATATATATATATATATATATATATATATATATATATATATATATATATATATATATATATATATATATATATATACCCCACCCCCTCAGATTGCAGAGATAGAAGCTCAAGGGCCGGTATTAGAGAATATTAACCTTACAGCCACAGAGGTATGCAAGGCGCTGATGGAGTTAGATGTTCATAAAGCTACAGGTCCTGATGACATATCCCCTCATGTACTTAAAAAATGCGCAGACTCAATATCAGTGGCACTAAGTATCATATTTAAAAAGTCACTGGAGTCAGGGGAGATTCCAAGATGCTGGAAACAAGCAAACGTGATACCTATCTTCAAAAAGGGAATGAGGGACACGGCTCTGAACTACAGACCAGTTTCCTTGACCAGCATAGTTTGCAAAGTTATGGAGAAGCTACTAAGGAAACATATCTCTCTTCACTTGGAATCCTTCAACTTTTTGTCAGTGAGACAACATGGCTTCAGAGAAGGTAGATCAAAAGTAACAAACTTATTAGAATTTTATGATGAGGTAAGCCGAATCTCACAGGAAAGAGAGGGCTGGGCAGATTGCATATTCCTAGACTTCCAGAAAGCGTTTGACACTGTTCCACATGGGAGACTTATTAGGAAGCTGCAAGCAATGGCTAGAATAGGTGGAAATGTCTTGGAATGGATAAAAACTTACTTAGAAGGAAGGGAACAGAGGGTTAAAGTAAGACACTCAGTATCTGAATGGAGAAGAGTTAGTAGTGAAGTTCCACAGGGTTCAGTTTTAGGGCCACTTTTGTTCCTTGTATATGTAAATGACCTACCAGAGTCTGTAAATTCATTCATGAATATGTTTGCAGATGATGCAAAGAGTGTGAAGAAAGTAAGAAACGAGAACAATGGTAGAGAACTTCAGGAAGATCTAAATAGTCTGCATGAGTGGTCAGAAAAGTGGCTAATGAAATTCAATACTTCAAAATGTAAGGTAACGAGAATGGGTACAAGTTCAAGAAGGCCTAAGCTTGACTACTCGGTGGCTGGAGTACAACTTCAAGAGACAGAAAATAGGAGAGATCTAGGAGTAAACATACTGGCAGATTTGTCTCCAGAAATACATATACAGTGTTGCATCACTTATCGCGGTAGTTCGGTTCCGGGACCCGGCGCGAACCCGGGAATCCGTGGTGTTGAGATCAGCCAATATGTCCATAGATATTTTAATGTATTTTTACGTTTACACTGTTTAAACCCTCCCTGTACTGTTAAAAAAACACCCTTTACATAATAAATAACAGCAAGCGACGTAATTTCTTTATGAAAGTGATAGGAAAACTTACCATGAATGAGGTGATGATGACTTGACATTAATAGGTTCCATATTTTACAATAATTTTTACGTTTACGTAAAATAGCGGCCGACATCCACAAACATTTTTCCTTCTTTCAACATATCTAAGAGTTTCACTTTATCTACAATGGTTAACATTTTCCTTTGCCGCTTAGGCTCACTACAAGAAGCCTTAGAAGATGAAGGATGCTTGGGAGGCATTGCAAAGGTTAAAATATGCGAGTAAAAAAATCACATGCAAAACATATTAATAATAATAAGCACAACATGAATGGCGCACACGAATGTGGCGAGACAATGGAAGATGGTGGAAGCCATTGTCCGAAACGCTGATAGCGGTATCATATTTTACATGTTGCAATACTGTTAGTATTTATGTTTTTTACTGTTATATTATTCTTAGGCTAAGACATACGTTTTTCTATCAATAAAATCATGAAACTACTGGAAATATAAATATATATGCTAGCTCACGTAGCTTCGACCCCAATACATTGTACGCTATCGAACACAAGCAAAACGTGAGTTAGACTGAATGAGTCTTTGTCCAAAACGCTGATAGCGGTATCGTATTTTACTTGTTGCAATACTGTTAGTATTTATGTTTTTTACTATTTTTTACTGTATTATTATTCTTAGGCTAATAAATACGTTTTTTTTTATCAATAAAATCATGAAACTACTGGAAATATAAATATATATGCTAGCTCACGTAGCTGCGACCCCAATATATTGTACGCTATCGAACGCTATTTCGTATGATGTAATACTGTGAGTTATGCTGTACGTACGTATATCATTCAGTTATTAGTACAATGTATATTAATTTAAAATTCATCTACCTATTTGATGATTGTACAAAATCTATTGTATTTATTCACTGTAATTTGGACCAAATATTCCTTTTTTAAAGATTATACTGTACTTTTCAAAAGAGGTGGTCAATAAACGTATCTATCTATCTATCTATCTATCTACATTTATGTTTTTTACTATTTTTTACTGTTTTATTATTCATAGGCTGGGAAATAATTTATTTTTATCAATTAGATAATGAAATATTTTTTTTTCAATAACAAGAATGAAAATACTGAGATTTTTTTTTTTTAATATTTTAATGTTTTTGCATATACCCATGAAATAAAATAATAATTTATCCGAAAAAAACCCGCTATAGAGTGAGAAAGCGAACCAGGAAGCGTGAATAACTGGGGTAACGCTGTAAATGGCATAGTAAGGGCAGTATAAGCATTCTTATGAAATGTAAGGGTAGCCTTCAGGCACATGGACAAGGAAATGTTCAGAAATATTTATGTAACCTATGTGAGGCCAAAACTCGAATATGCGTCCCCCTCTTGAAATCCGCTCTTGAAAAAGCACATAGCTAAGCTTGAAAAAGTTCAAAGACATGCCACGAAACTGGTGCCAGAAATACGCAATCTCAGTTATGATGAGAGGCTGAGGGAATTAGACTTACCATCACCCGAAGCTAGAAGATTGAGGGGGGGATATGGTGACAGTCTTTAAATTCCTTCATGGTTATGATAGAGTGGATAAGGATCGATTTTATGATATGGCAGGCTCTAGAACTAGAGGTCATAGTTTGAAGCTTGGTAAGAAAACTTCTTTGCAGGATGTAAGGAAATACTTTTTCAGTGTGAGAGTAGTTGATAATTGGAATTGGCTAAGCGAGGAGGTAGTTAATGCTATCTCAATCCATAGTTTTAAGGACAGGTATGATAAGTATCACTAAGTATAAAATGGAAGCGATCAGGAGACGGGAAGATACAAGCTTTGGGCTCTTTCCCGTAAACACAATTAGGTAATTACAATTAGGTAATTACTTACATACATACATACATACATACATGCATATATATATATATATATATATATATATATATATATATATATATATATATATATATATATATATATATATATATATATATATATATATATATATATATATATATATATATATATATATATATATATATATATATATATATATATATATATATATATATATATATATATATATATATATATATATATATATATATATATATATATATATATATATATATATATATATATATATATATATATATATATATATATATATATATATATATATATATATATATATATATATATATATATATATATATATATATATATATATATATATATATATATATATATATATGTAGTCGCCGTGGCTCAGTCAGTAGCGTCTCCGACTCTGAGGCGTCAGGTCGAGGGTTCGCGCCCCATCACGGTCTGAGGTTAGCAAAGGCATGCACTCAGCGTAAGGATTACATTTGCCAAAACAAGTCCTTCGCAAGAAGGCAACCGTCCTAGCCCTTGGTTGATAAGGGAGTCCGTGACGTAAAACCGGAACAATATATATATATATATATATATATATATATATATATATATATATATATATATATATATATATATATATATATATATATATATATATATATATATATATATATATATATATATATATATATTATATATATATATATACTGTATTATTGATATGTATTTTCTTATTGTTTTTAAAAGATTTTCTATTTTCATGATTGTGTAATATATTTTTTTGCAAGCTTACTTAAAGTTGTGTAAACTGGTGTTAGATGGATATTGTTTTTCCTTTTATGATGTTATTAATAGAAAAAGAAACATGTAAAATGAAGACTGACGTAACTCAAAGAAATGTAATGTGTGGTATAACTGTGCATATATATATATATATATATATATATATATATATATATATATATATATATATATATATATATATATATATATATATATATATATATATATATATATATATATATATATATATATATATATATATATATATATATATATATATATATATATATATATATATATATATATATATATATATGTGTGATAATTATATATATATATATATATATATATATATATATATATATATATATATATATATATATATATATATATATATATATATATATATATATATATATATATATATATATATATATATATATATATATATATATATATATATATATATATATATATATATATATATATATATATATATATATATATATATATATATATATATATATATATATATATATATATATATATATATATATATATATATATATATATATATATATATATATATATATATATATATATATATATATATATATATATATATATATATATATATATATATATATATATATATATATATATATATATATATATATATATATATATATATATATATATATATATATATATATATATATATATATATATATATATATATATATATATATATATATATATATATATATATATATATATATATATATATATATATATATATATATATATATATGTGATAATTATTATATATATATATATATATATATATATATATATATATATATATATATATATATATATATATATATATATATATATATATATATATATATATATATACCGGTATATATATATATATATATATATATATATATATATATATATATATATATATATATATATATATATATATATATATATATATATATATATATATATATATATATATATACCAGTATATATATATATATATATATATATATATATATATATATATATATATATATATATATATATATATATATATATATATATATATATATATATATATATATATATATATATATATATATATATATATATATATATATATATATATATATATATATATATATACCGGTATATATATATATATATATATATATATATATATATATATATATATATATATATATATATATATATATATATATATATATATATATATATATATATATATATATATATATATATATATATATATATATATATATATATATATATATATATATATATATATATATATATATATATATATATATATATATATATATATATATATATATATATATATATATATATATATACTTTATTTGCACATATAGTATAGCGAATTTTCTGTTCTTTTTCAGATCCTGGAGCCCTTGATCAATTGTGATGATGGAGCTACAAGTTTTGGAGGTGTTGGAATACCAAAACGAAATTACCAGTGTCTACTTTGTCCCAAATCTTTCCTTTTCCCATCACATTTAGAGAGACATGTCAGGACACACACGGGTGAACGAACCTTTGCTTGTCCGTACTGCCCACATAAAGCCGTGAGAAAGGACCATTTAGATGTTCACATAAGAACACATTCAGGGGAAAAGCCATTTTCTTGTCCTCACTGTCCTTTTAAAACTGCATTTAGGGGTAGTTTAGACGGACATATTCGCACACATAGCAGTTCAGAGTAAAAAAGGTTAAAGCGAATAAAGAAAATAATTGAGATAAGGAAAGACTGGCTATGTGCTCTTGAAGAATTTATAAATATATGAAATTTTTGTAGTGACTAAGATTGTGACAGCCTCAAACTTGGAACAGTTGTAAATAAAAAGGAATAAGGAAAAGCCAAATTTCTTATGAAATAACAGACAGATGTAGAGAAAAACGGGAAGTATATATCACTTAGAAAAAATTTAAATGAAAAAGTATTTTAGGGAAAAGTAAAGCATGCATTGTAGAGTTAGTGAGCAAGAGAGCTATTGACGTTTCAGTGACCTTGTACACATCTGTTAGCAGCCTTGTGATCCTTTAAAATATTTTTAATGACAAAGAGAATAATAGTAAAAGTCCTCCAGACAGATCACACACACACACATATATATATATATATATATATATATATATATATATATATATATATATATATATATATATATATATATATATATATATATATATATATATATATATATATATATATATATATATATATATATATATATATATATATATATATATATATATTCTGTTTTATGTCACGAACTCCCTTTTCTACTAAGGGCTAGGACGGTTGCTTTCTTACGACGGACTTGTTTTGGCAGATGTAATTGTTACCCTGAGTGTATGCCCTTACTAACCTCAGTCCGTGACGGGGCGCGAACCCTGGACCTGCCGCCTCAGAGCCGCAGACGCTACCATTTTGCCACGGAGACTACATATATATATATATATATATATATATATATATATATATATATATATATATATATATATATATATATATATATATATATATATATATATATATATATATATATATATATATATATATACATACACCTAGTTCTCAGAATAACGCCTAGATAGGTTCTCAGAAGTGTCGGGTAAATGGAAAATCATGTGAAAAACGAGTCATTTTCCATAGGAAACAATGATAAAGGGCATAGATACGTTCCAAACCTTACATAGACACCCCATGCCAAAGATATAAGATAAGTAAAAAACATATTTTATTACTACATAGCAAAGCAGAAAGCCCTGTATCTATTTTTAAAAGTATACAAAAGATATTCATATTCACTTTACAGCTAGAAATTAACATACATTACTATACTTTATTATGCAGTGGGCAACAGTTATACAGTACACTGGGACATGGATGGTGGCAGTGAGCAAGTAACTTATGTGGTAGAAGAGGGGGAGGATGCAGGAGAACGAACCTCTATCTGCAAATGTAAACAAAGATAAAATAAACATTATAAATAACCAAAGCAAGACTAAAAAATGAAAAAAAAAATATGCAATGCCTAAATCTACCATATGACAGATTAAAAAAACTTAATCTACATTCTCTAGAGAGGTGCAGAGTTAGGGGGGATATGACTGAGGTGTATAAATGGTTTAAAGGGATTAACAAGGGTGATATTAATAAAGTTTAAAAAATTCATGATCAAAACAGAACTCATAATGGGTAATGGATTTAATCTTGATAATTTAGGTTCGGAAGGGAAATTGGTGAAAAATGTCTTGGTAATACCGTAGAGTATTCCTAGTAGGATAATAAATGCCAATACCTTAGACACCTTCAAATGTAGATTAGATAGACATATGACAGAGGTAGGGTGGGTGTATATATAATGTATAATGATGATGATCTTTTCTTATCGTAATCCTCTTTGTACTCGTGGAAGAATCGTCCGCGGGTGCTTATTAAAAAAAAAATAAATAAAAAAAAAATGGGGGGGCATTATTTGCGAAATTCGAAGTTTTCACTATTATTTTTTGGGGGCGTTATTGCAATTTCACGGATAAAAAAATCGCGCATAAAAGAAACAAGGTATATATATATATATATATATATATATATATATATATATATATATTATATATATATATATATATATATATATATATATATATATATATATATATATATATATATATACACGTAGTTCACTTTTTACATGTGTTTATAATCTGCGAAATTGGAATAGTGCACCTAAAAAATAATAGTAAAAAAATACAAAATTCGCGAATAATGCCCATTCAAAACAATTTGAAAAAAACATTTTCTTTTTAGTAAATAATTGACTGCCTCGGAGGCACTTTTCTGCCATCGTCCTCCTCTTCTACTGCTTAATGCAATCGGATAGTTGGAAGATGATGAAAAAAAGCATTAAGAACAAACAGCAAACAGACTTTCGATATAATATTGTCAGGGAAATAGCGTGCGAGGGTGCATCAGCTGATACGGAAGCAGCAAAACGCTTGCAGATAGAGGTTTGTTCTCCCATATCTTCCTCCTCTTCTACCATTTCATGCGATAGGATATCATGAAAAGAATTGAAAAAAGCATTAAGAACAAACATCAAATAAACTTTTGATATAATTTTGCCAGGGAAATAGTGTGAGAGGGTGTATCAGCTAATATGGAAGCACCAAAACGTTTGCAGATAGAGGTTCATCCTCCCACATCCTCCTCCTTGTTTACCACTTAATTCAATTGAATATTATGAAGAGAATTGAAAAAAAACATTAAGAGCAAACAGCAAATAAACTTTCGAGATAATATCATCAAGGAAATAGCGTGTAGAGAATATATATATTTCATTAAGTTTCCCATGCACAGTATTATATACGTTTTTTTGGTAACAAATTGTATAGTTTTATTTTTGTCTCAGCTGACTTTGTTTACATTAAGATTTTGTGCAGCATGGCCGATATGTCAAGAAGATAGAATAATGTTTAGAACCAAGGAATATTAATAATACTATAACCTTTAAAATTAGATAAACCCCAAATGGGGAGACTAAATAAATAAATTATGAGTAAGATATTGTGCCTGAATAGTGATAAGTATCAGCTGACCCGGAAGCTGCAAAACGTTTGTGGATAGAAGTTCGTTCTCCTGCATCCTCCTTCTCTTCTACCGCTTAATGCAATAGAATATTATGAAGAGAATTGACAAAAAGCATTAAGAATAAACAGCAAACAAACTTTCGATATAATATAGTTATGGAAACAGCATGCGAGGGTGTATCAGCTGATACTGAAGCGCCAAAACGTATGCAGTAAGAGGTTCATTCTCCCGCATCCTCCTCCTCTTTTACCGCTTAATGTGATAGAATATTATGAAGAGAATTGAAAAGAAGCATTAAAAACAAACAGCAAACAAACTTTCGATATAGTATCATCAGGGAAATAGCGTGTAGAGAATATATATATTTTATTTAAGTTCCCCATGTACAGCACGATATATGTTTTCTTTGTAACGAATTGTATAGTTTTCTTTTTTTCTCATCTGACTTTGTTTACGTTAATATTTTGTGCAGTATGGTCGATATGTAAAGAAGATAGAATAATGTTTAGAACCAAGGAATATTAATGATACTATAATCTTGAAAATTAGATAATCCCCAAGTTTGGTGAGTAAATAAATATTTTATGAGTAAGATATTGTGCCTGAATAGTGATAAGCATCAGCTAATATAGAAGCGGCAACATATTTGCAGATAGAGGTTCGTTCTCCCGCATCCTCCACTTCTTCTACCACTTAATGCGATCGAATATTATGAAGAGAATTGAAAAAAAGCATTAAGAACAAACAGCAAACAAACTTGCGATATAATATCATCAGGGAAATAGCATGCGAGGGTGCATCAGCTGATACGGAGGCGGTATAACACTTGCATCCTCGTGCTCACCGCCATCATGCATGTCCCAGTGTATACATGTTGCCTGCCACATAATAGAGTACATTTTTTTTTTACTGTACAGTAAATCTGTACAGTATATCTTTTATACTGTACACTATTTGCATGTTAATATAAATAACGACAGGTCTTTTTTCTTTCTTATATACTTGTAAAATATGTTTTACTTATCTCATATCTTTGGTATAGTGTGTCTATGGATGGTTGTGGAACGATCTATGCCTATTATTATTGTTTCTTATGGAAAATGACTCGTTAAATTACGCAAAAATTAAAATACGTGGCACTTCTGAGAGCCTATCTTCGCGTTATTCTAAGAACTAGTTGTGTGTATATATATATATATATATATATATATATATATATATATATATATATATATATATATATATATATATATATATATATATATATATATATATATATATATATATATATATATATATATATATATATATATATATATATATATATATATATATATATATATATATATATATATATATATATATATATATATATATATATATATATATATATATATATATATATATATATATATATATATATATATATATATATATATATATATTATATATATATATATATATATATATATATATATATATATATATATATACAATCAAACTTGCATCACAAGCTACAAATTCATGGTGCCCTAACTGAATAACTACCAAACTACTACAGCAGATATAAAAGCTGCATATCATAGCACAACCAGAACATGCAAGCACTTCACCTGTTGTCCTTATTTCAACCTGTTACAGTAGTATGTCGAGTGTATCACAATGAAACTGTTATGTTAACAATACTCTTACACACAAATAACTTTTCAAGCATCAGGGGAATGAAAATCACCCTTTGAGTTACAAATTTATGCCACCCTAACCAATCAAGCTATTAGAACAGATATTAAATCTGCTTATCATAGCAAAGCCGGTCAATACATGCAAGAACTCCCGTTGTGGATAACAGTATTGTTAAAATCATGGTTTCATTGTGCATACATATACTTAAATATTATGGACAGCTGTAACAGGTTGAAAGACTAAGACTGAAGGTATTAGGATACAACTAGGACTGGTCCAGGCAGTTCTGGGTTGAGTCTTGCTTCAGGATGGTTCTTTCCTCATACCTACATATACACTGAATATTCTGGAATATTCATTACACATCTCTTACTATTCCATTACATTTGACAAGTCATAACACTCCCCACATCTGTGTCTTTTTGCTCTCTTTTTTCCTCATATTTGCTATTACTTATGGAAGGTTCACAGGTTATCGGCCCTAGTACCCGGCATAGAGGGGTGCAAAGAATCTCTGGGGATCTTGTTGACTCCACTATTGGCTTGAGGGCAGACATGCCTGGTGGTAGTAATGGTTCTGTCCTTAACCTTGCACCTCCCAATAGATCTGCTTCTTTCACTCTTCGCTATTCTAACTTTCATGGTCTAAACTCTAATCATTCATCTGTGGAACAGCACTTGGATACTTTCCTCCCTAACATCTTCCTCCTATCTGAAACCCAGCCGTCTATACATGCTTCCACTGACCCATTTCTAATTTCTCACTATAATCTGTATACTCGTTTTCGTTCCAAAGGTGGGGTCTATGCCTACTGAAACATTAACATTCCTTATGCGAGGCTCATGGACCTTGAATCTCCTGACTTTGATGTTCTCTGGCTAAAAATCTATCTCTCCACTACCACTATTTTACTTTGCTTCTGCTATTGTTCTCCAAACTCCATGGAGTTTGTGTCTTTCTTTGAATATCTGTCCTTGTGCCATGGGTCCTTGCTATCTTCTCACCCACATGCCAAAGTTCTCTACATTGGAGACTTCAGTGTACACCACATTGAGAAGCTTAATTCTTCTCACACTGATGTGGGAGGAAGTGAGGCCCTTGCTTTCTCTATTACTCATGATCTGGAACAAATTATCAAACATCCTATTCGTGTTCCTGATCGTCACATACATGCAGCAAACACTCTTGACTTATTTCTTACTTCTAACCCTTCAAATTACTCTTATTCTGTGCTTTTCCCTCTTGGTAAATCTGACCACTCTATGATCTCAATCTCTTCCATTTTTGCTCCCCCTCCTACTCAGCGCTGCCTTTGGCACTTTGATCGTACCCAACATGAAAATTTGCGTAACTTCCTTTTTGACTTCCCATGGGATGACTACTGCTTTCGGTCCCACAACCCTGATGAGGTAGCCCTAAAAGTTTCCAAGATCATGACCTCAGGAATGGAGGCGTACATCCCCTCTTCTACAAAAACTTTCTCTCCCCCTAAACCTTGGTTTGACCGTGCCTGTGCCATGGCTATCCAGGCCAGGAATCAGGCACACCGATCTTACCAAGCCTCACCTTCCAATTTAACTCGCTCTGCTTTTATTGTAGCTAGGAATCGCTGTACAGCTCAGATTCGAAGGTCTAAGGCTTCCTTTATAAGAAGGAAAGTTGATGAGCTTAGCTCCTCTCCCACTGACAAATGCTTTTGGTCCATAGCCAAAAACCTCTCCTAAAACTTCTGTAACTCAAGTTTTCCCCCTCTCATTCGTTCTGATGGTTCTATAGCTTGCTTTCCCACTGACAAAGCCACTGTCTTTGGCTCTCATTTTTTCTGGCAACTCTTCTATAAACGATTCCAGAGCACCTATCCCTCAGTCTTTACCCCTCTCTAACCCTATGCCCCCATTATCCTTTCTTCACACAAAGTTTATAAGGTTTTTCGCTTGCTAAAGACGAACAAGGCATCTGGTCCCGATGGTATTCCTGCAAGGTTCCTTAAGGAGTTTGCAGATGAACTGGCTCCCGTGCTTTGCTGTCTTTTTTGCCTCCTTCTGTCAACCAGTATCTATCCTTCATCTTGGAAGCATGCTCTAGTTCAACCTGTTTCTAATAAGGGTGACCGCTCTATTCCTTCAAACTACCGACCTATTACCCTAATCTCCTCTATTGCTAAAGTTTTTGAAACTATGCTCAATGCTTTCTTCTTGTAACGTATTGAATCTTAACTTATTATCTCCAATCACCAGTGCGGCTTCTGGAAGTCAAGATCCACTTGTGACCTCCTGTCCTATCTTACTCATGTTTGGTCACCTTCTCTGAGGAACTATGGGGAATCCTTTGTCGTCGCCCTTGATATCTCTAAGGCTTTTGAAAGAGTCTAGCACAAGGCTCTGTTGGCCAAACTCTCTGCCTATGGGTTTATGCCTTCTTTCTGTTCTCTGATTTCCAGTTTTCTTTCTGACCATTTTATATCTGTAGTTGTTGCTGGTGCAACATCTATCCCTTTGTTTTGTTACCAGTGGTGTTCCACAGGGTTCTGTTCTTTCACCTACTCTTTTCCTTCTCTTCATCAATGATCTTTTACAATTGCCATCTTCCTCTCTTCTTCATGCCTTTGCTGATGATTTTACCCTTCACTCTTCCTCTGCCTTTTCTTCACAACCTTCATCTGCTACTCATGCTCAGTCTCGTATTACTCTTTCTTCTACTCTCAACTCCGATTTGCAGAGGGCATCTGAGTGGGGCACTCAAAATTTAGTTAAATTCAATGCCTCCAAGACACAGTTTCTGGCCATCTCATTATTTTCTTCTCCTCCTGATAATCCTATTGTCTTCGAAACTAACGAAATTTTCCTTCTTAATTCTATCAACATATTAGGAATCCATATACCTCTAACTTGTGTTGGAGGAATCACATAATCCAAATTTCTAAATCTTCATCCAAAAAAATGGGAGATCTGTTTCGTTTTCGTCATTACTTTTCCTCTTTGAAGTTACTTAAAATCTATAAAGGTCTTATCCGTCCCTGCTTAAAATACTGCTCACACATCTGGGGTGCTTCTTCTTATACTTATCTCCTTGATAGGGTTGAATCTAAGGCAGTCAGGCTCATTAATGATCCTTCTCTTACTTCTAATCTGGATTCTGTCTCTCTTCTCCGTAAGGTATCTTCCTTTTCTCTTTTCTGTTGCTACTACTTCCATCGCTGCTCTGATGAGTTGGTGAGTTGCATCTTTCCCCCAAGCATTCTTTTCGCACAAGTACTGTGTGGAGAATTGTAGCTCGCAGATTGTTCAGTGCAGTGACTGCTTCTTCCCATCTACCTCCAGACTCTGCAACTCTCTTCCTCCTTCTGTCTTTCCTAATTCTTATAACCTATCATCCTTCAAAAAGTGGATCTATTGTCATCTCAGGGCCTAATCCTCCATTTCTCTAGGTCATCTATTCTTTGACTGTTTTTTTCTGTCTGTCGTTTTCCTTTGTGTAACATTACTTCATCTCTGCCTTGTCCTTAACTTTTTCCTTTACTTTGTCATGGTGTTTTCTCGTGCCCAGGCCTTTCTTGATGAGGGCAGTTTTTGCCTGTCCCGGTGTCACACTCATAAAAAAAAATGTACTGGCTGTAGTAGCTTTATAGCTTAGGGTTGTATGAATTTGTGACTTCAAACACGAATTTGAATCCCTTAATGTTAAAAATAAGTTTTTGTTGATAATAGTTTAGTAATTTCAAGTGTATATATATATATATATATATATATATATATATATATATATATATATATATATATATATATATATATATATATATATATATATATATATATATATATATATATATATATATATATATATATATATATATATATATATATATATATGCAAAATAAACTGTTATATCACAGCACAATATGAAGCAAAAAAAGGCCCATAAATAAAACACAAAAAGAAGCGAAGATGTACTATATATTACGACTGGACTCCAGTCCTCTTCAGGTACAAAATTTTGTACCTGAAGAGGACTGGAGTCCAGTCGTAATATATAGTACATCTTCGCTTCTTTTTGTGTTTTATTTATGGGCCTTTTTTTGCTTCATATATATATATATATATATATATATATATATATATATATATATATATATATATATATATATATATATATATATATATATATATATATATATATATATATATATATATATATATATGGTAAGTAAGGATATTGAAAGAATTTTTGAGATCCTTAGTACATAGTTCTTTCAAGTGTATTACTTATTTTCAAAGGAATCTGATTTGTACAGACAAATGAGACGATATATATATATATATATATATATATATATATATATATATATATATATATATATATATATATATATATATATATATATATATATATATATATATATATATATATATACAGAAAACAGGAGAGAAAAGGAAATTAGCAACCCATAAAAGGAAGTCATGTGCTAGACCATACCACTTTATGTTTTATGCCTTTGGTGAAGGTGGGAAAACCAGGTAAATTAGTTACGATCAGTGGTGGTAGGAGGAAACAGGAACATATAACACGTCAAATTTAATAATAATAATAATAATAATAATAATAATAATAATAATAATAATAATAATAATAATAATAATAATAATAATAATAATAATAATAATAATAATAGTAGTAGTAATAATAATAATGATATTAGAAATATTATCATTAATGTTATTATACATACATACATATACCTTGGCTGTTTCTCCCTTTAATTGGGGGGTAGCCGTTATTATAAAACTAATAATATAGTAATTATGAAATTATGATAATAATGGTAAAATAATAGTAGTAATAAAAGAAAAGAAAATACTTAATAAGCATTTTTAAGTAAGAATAAACCAATTATGGATAAAAAGAAAATTATGTTATTTTCAAAATTACTTTTGGCAAACTTAAATGAAGCATACTTGATAATATGGGATAATTACAAATAAACCATGACCTAAATTAATATTTCAGAGCTCAGTTAAGTTAATTATTGTAGATTCCAAGATGTTTCTAGAAATAATATCATTACTTCTTACTAAGATAGAAGCATTGTTCCAGTCAGTATGGTGATTGCAACCAGCAAAATGCTTGAACAAAGCACCGATAGACAGATAATTTCGAACGTTATATTTATGATGATTGACACAAATTTCTAATGATTTGCTAGTCTGGCCAACATAATACATATCACAGTCTTTACTTGGCATCTAATATATAATATTAGAAGTGGAAACAGGACTATTTTTAAGCAACATATTGCAAAAGGTATTTTCATATTTGAAAACAATGGACACTTAATGTTCTCAACATCTTGACTAAACTGTAAGATTCCTGAAAATACGGAATAACTAGGGTATTATTAAAATCCAAAACAACATTACTGTCAGGGAGGGATGGTGTATTAAATTTGTGTTTTGCAACACTGAAGCAAATATTTAAGAACCAATCGGATTAACAAAGATTTTTTGCAATATCAAAGATTTGATCAACATCACCATCAAGGAATTCTGGGAAAGCTCAAAGAAACATTAAGGAAATGATAGATTTGTTTATTTTGAGAGCATGACTAGAATAAAAACGCACATAAGATATATTATTTGTGGGTTTTCTAAATATCAATCTTCAATGAAAAAGATTAGTTATATAACAAAATGTCTAAAAATGACAAGCTGTTATTATTTTCTTGTTCTAACGTGAATTTAATAGAGGTTTGATATATTCAGAAAACACAAAAATAATCTATCTTTTGTACATCTTTATTCTGGTCATGATCGCAAAATAAAGAATCTTTGATACTGGAAAAACCTTTGTTTTCCTAATAGGTTCTTATATATCTGATTCAGTGCTGCAAAACGCATATTTCTGAGACCATCCCTCCCTGACAGTAATGTTGTTTCGAATTCTTATCTAGTTATTCCCTATTTTCAGGGATGTGATAGCTTAGTCAAGAATTTGAGAACATTAAATGTCCGTTTAGTTTTCAAATATGAAAATACTTTTTTCAATATCTTGATTAAAAATAATCCTGTTTCCATTTCTAATAATATATATAAGATTCCATTTAAAGACTGTGATATGTATTATGCTGGCCAGACTAGCAAATCATTAGAAATTTGTGTTAATCATCATAAATATAACGTTCGAAATGATCTGTCTTCGAGTGCTTTGTTCAAGCATTTTGCTGGTTGCAATCACCATACTAACTGGAACAATGCTTCTATCTTAGTAAGAAGTAATGATATTATTTCTAGAAACATCTTGGAATATGCAATAATTAACTTAACTGAGCACTGAAATACTAATCTAAGTCATGGTTTATTTGTAATTATCTCATATTATCAAGTATGCTTCATTCAAGTTTGACAAAAGTAATATTGTAAATAACATAATATTCTTTTTATCTATAATTGATTTATTCTTACTTAAATTTTTTTTATGAAGTCTTTTCTTTTATTATTACTATTATTTTACCATTATTATTACATTTCATAATGACTATATTATTAGCTTTATAATGATATTATTGTTAATATTTCTAATAGTAGTCACCGTGGCTCAAGCGGTAGCGTCCGCGACTCTGAGGCGTCAGGTTGAGGGTTCGCGCCCCGTCACGGTCTGAGGTTAGCAAGGGCACGCACTCAGGGTAATGATTACATCTGCCAAAACAAGTCCTTCGCAAGAAGGCAACTGTCCTAGCCCTTGGTAGAAATGGGAGTCCGTGACATAAAAACGAACCACCTATTGTTAATATTTTTAATATTATTATTTTAATTATTACTACTACTACTATTATTATTATTATTATTATTTTTATTATTATTATTATTATTATTATTATTATTATTATTATTATTATTATTATTATTATTACTATTATTATTATTATTATTATTATTATTATTATTATTATTATTATTATTATTATTATTATTATTATTATTATTATTACTACTATTATTATTATTATAATAATAATAATAATAATAATTATTATTATTATTATTATTATTATTGTTATTATTATTATTATTATTAAATTTGGTGTTTTTTTTAACTTTTCCTACTATTTTTAGCAATTTAATATTTCCCGTGTCCTCATACCACTGACCGTATCTAATATTAATATGTAATACTATAATCTTGAAAACTAGATAAACCCCAAGTAGAGTGAGTAAATAAATATTTTATGAGTAAGATATTGTGCCTGAATAGTGATAAGCATCAGCTGATATAGAAGCGTCAACACGTTTGCGGATAGAGGTTCGTTCTCCCGCATCCTCCTCCTCTTCTACCACTTAATGCGATCGGATATTATGAAGATAATGCAAAACATTTGCATCCTCGTGCTCACCGCCACCATACACGACCCAGTGTACTGTATGCCTGTTGACCACCGCATAATAGAATACAGTACAGTATGTTAATTTCTTGCTGTACAGTAAATCTGAATATCTTTTGCATACTCTTGAAAATAGATATAGGGCTTTCTGCTCTGTTATGTACTTATAAAATATGTTTTTACTTATCTTATATCTTTGGCATAGTGTGTCTATGTAAGGTTGTGGAACATATCTATGCCTTTTATCATTGTTTCCTATGGAAAATGAATAGTTTTTTTTATGCGATTTTCGATTTACCCGTCACTTCTGAGAACCTATCTCCAGAACAAGGTATATATATATATATATATATATATATATATATATATATATATATATATATATATATATATATATATATATATATATATATGTATATATATACACAGTGTTACCCCGGTTATTCGCGCTTCTTGGTTCGCGTTCTCACTCTATCACGGTTTTATTTTGATAAATTATTATTTTATTTTATGGGAATACGCAAAAATATTAAAATATTGAAAAAAAACATTTTCAGTATTTTCATTTTTTCTTTAAATTTACATTGCGTGCTGTTATTTATAATGTAAAGGGTGTTTTTTTAACAGTGCATGGAGGGTTTATACAGTTCGTAAACGAAAAAATAATTGTAAATGAGTATGTGTCACGTCATCATCACCTCATTCATGGTAATTTTATCTATCACTTTCATAAAAATTTACGTTGCTTGCTGTTATTTATAATGTAAAGGGTGTTTTTTTAACAGTGCAGGGAGGGTTTATACAGTACGTAAACGAAAAAATAATTGTAAATGAGTATGTATGTCACGTCATTATCACCTCATTCACCGTAATTTTATCTATTACTTTCATAAAAATTTACGTTGCTTGCTGTTATTTATAATGTAAAGGGTGTTTTTTTAACAGTGCAGGGAGGGTTTATACAGTACGTAAACGAAAAAATAATTGTAAATGAGAATGTATGTCACGTCATTATCACCTCATTCACCGTAATTTTATATATCACTTTCATAAAAATTTACGTTGCTTGCTGTTATTTATAATGTAAAGGGTGATTACCTAATTGTGATTACCTAATTGTGTTTACGGAAAAGAGCCCAAAGCTTGTATCTTCCCGTCTCCTGATCGCTTCCAATTTATACTTAGTGATACTTATCATACCTGTCCTTAAAACTATGGATTGAGATAGCATTAACTACCTCCTCGCTTAGCCAATTCCAATTATCAACTATTCTTACACTGAAAAAGTATTTCCTTACATCCTGCAAAGAAGTTTTCTTATGAAGCTTCAAACTATGACCTCTAGTTTTAGAGCCAGCCATATCAAAATATCGATCCCTATCCACTCTATCATAACCATGAAGGAATTTAAAGACTGTCACCATATCCCCCCTCACTCTTCTAGCTTCGAGTGATGGTAAGTCTAATTCCCTCAGCCTCTCATCATAACTGAGATTGCGTATTTCTGGTACCAGTTTCGTGGCATGTCTTTGAACTTTTTCAAGCTTAGCTATGTGCTTTTTCAAGTGCGGATTCCAAAAGGGGTCTGCATATTCGAGTTTTGGCCTCACATAGGTTACATAAATATTTCTGAACATTTCCTTGTCCATGTGCCTGAAGGCTACCCTTACATTTGATAAGAATGCATATGCTACCCTTACTATGCCATTTATATGTATTTCTGGAGACAAATCTGCCAGTATGTTTACTCCTAGATCTCTCTCATTTTCTGTCTCTTGAAGTTGTACTCCAGCCACCGAGTAGTCAAGCTTGGGCCTTCTTGCACTTGTACCCATTCTCATTACCTTACATTTTGAAGTATTGAATTTCATTAGCCACTTTTCTGACCACTCATGCAGATTATTTAGATCCTCCTGAAGTTCTCTACCATTGTTCTCGTTTCCTACTTTCTTCACAATCTTTGCATCATCTGCAAACATATTCATGAATGAATTTACAGACTCTGGTAGGTCATTTACATATACAAGGAACAAAAGTGGCCCTAAAACTGAACTCTGTGGAACTCCACTACTAACTCTTCTCCATTCA
>JAXCGZ010015969.1:17500-27500 GCA_037179515.1 Halocaridina rubra | reverse complement strand
TATATATATATATATATATATATATATATATACACACACACACATGTATATGTGCAAATTAAGTTATATCACTGCACAATGAAACAGAGAAAGGACATAGATAAATCACAAAGAAAAACAAAGGAGGACTGTATATTATGACCGAACTGCGGTCCTCTTCAGGTATAAATTTGTACCTGATGAGGACCGAATTCGTTCGTAATATAAAATCCTTTATCGTCTTTCTTTGTGTTTTATTTATGGGCCTTTCGTGCTTCATATATATACATACATACATTCATAGATACATACATACATACATACATACATACATACATACATACATACATACATACATACATACATACATACATACAGACAGACAGACAGACAGACAGACAGACAGACATATATACATACACACATTCATACATACATACATACATACATACACATACATACATACATACATACACATACATGCATACATACATATATATATATATATATATATATATATATATATATATATATATATATATATATATATATATATATATATATATATGTATGTATATATATATATATATATATATATATATATATATATATATATATATATATATATATATGTATATATATATATATATATATATATATATATATATATATATATATATATATATATATATATATATATATGTATATATATATATATATATATATATATATATATATATATATATATATATATATATATATATATATATATGTATATATATATATATATATATATATATATATATATATATATATATATATATATATATATATAAATATACAGTCATACATATATATATATACATATATATATATATATATATATATATATATATATATATATATATATATATATATATATATATATATATATATATATACATATATATATATATATATATATATATATATATATATATATATATACATATATATATATATATATATATATATATATATATATATATATATATATATATATATATATATACATACATATACCTTGGCTGTTTCCCCCTTAAATTGAGGGGTAGCCGACATCAAAAAAGGAAAACAGTTTGGGGAGAAGTTATATATATACAAGGCATATATTTAATGTTCATTCTACAGGTATCAGTTATTGAGCGCCCTTCGAGCATAGAAGTATTACGTCATACAGGAAAAACCATTGGCACCTTTCTAACAGCAAATGAAGGGGACCATTTGCATCTCTCATGTATCGTCACTGGAGGTTAGTTCTCTCTCTCTCTCTCTCTCTCTCTCTCTCTCTCTCTCTCTCTCTCTCTCTCTCTCTCTCTCTCTCTCTCTCTCTCTCTCTCTCTATCATATATATATATATATATATATATATATATATATATATATATATATATATATATATATATATATATATATATATATATATATATATATATATATAAGTTAGCTAGCTAGATAGATAGATAGATAGATAGATAGATAGATAGATAGATAGATAGATAGATAGATAGATAGATAGATAGATAGATAGATTGATAGATAGATAGATAGATAGCTTTGTGTTCAATTTAAACTAATATCTCTATAGATTCGCTGTTTCTTGTTAGCTTTTTTACACCTTTTCTTCTCTTGCGTACACTGCATAAAACTATCACTAATTGTTACTGTTTTTTTTTTATTTCAGAGCCGCAAAAACATCCTGCTTTTATTCTCTGATTGCAGTAGTAATTACTCTGCCACTTTCTCTAAGATCAATATCCCTTACCCCCCCAAAAATACACTTTACGTAATTAACCCCAAAACTCTAATTTTTTTATTGTCTCTAACACCGATAGGTCATCCTCGTCCGAACGTCTGGTGGACACTGAACAACCGCACCCACGAAATCATAGTCGATGGTAATGCCGAAGACATCGGCCATAACAAGATCAAAAACAGCCTCATGCTGCCCCGATTAACACCACAGGATCACCAAAGCACTATATCGTGCCATGCCAGCCATAATAAAACTGCAATTCTCACCCATACTGCTACTTTACTGCTTAATAGTGAGTCATTGCATTTCCTCTCTCTGTACAAGTAGTAAGGTGTTATAAAAGCAAATATCCAGTGATGTACTGTTAATATGTGTCTGCCTGTGTGTCTGTCTTTCTATCTATCTGTCTGTCTGTCTGTCTGTCTGTCTGTCTATCTGTATATGTGTGTATATGTGTGTATATGTGTGTATAATGTGTATGGCTGAATTTGCTGGTTAGTGTTTGTCTGTGTGCATAATGTATTTGTCTTTGTGTGTATGTATATGTATGTCTATGTGTCTGCGAGTATGTTCATGTATAATATGTGAGTGTTATCTTTCTGTATGTACTCGTGCCTTTCTATGTGTAAGTGTAATGTGCACGTATGTGTGTCTTTGTACATATGTGTATAATGCGTTCTTGTGTGTGTGTCCGTGTGTATTCATAAGGTGTGCATGTGTCAGTGTGACTTTGTGTTTATGTATAATGTGTTGTGTCTTGGTCTCTGTGTGCATAATGTGTGTGCATGTGTATGTTTGTGTAATTCTCAGAACCATATTAGATTATTTATTAACCAATAATTACATCCGCATTTATGTACTCTCTAATTAACATTTAGAAAATGTGTACTTTTGGCTTTCAAGTCACACTATAGCCAGATTCAGAGATCCCGAGTCGAGATTTACTTCTTGTTCTATGACTCGGTACACTGAAGATATCCTCCTGGATAGTATAGTGGTAACGCACTGGCCTCGCATTCGTGAGGTCAAGGGATCGCGCCTCGTCCAGGCAAGAGAGTTTAAGCTGTTTACTGCTGAGGTTACTGCTGCGGTTGGACACCACAGTTGGGGGTTGGGGCCTATGCCGGCTGGCGACCGCCCTATAGGTCCTCCATGGCCCGTTCCACCCATCCGTGGGTGGAGAATCTAAAACAACAACACTGAAGATTGCTTTAGCATAAACCGAAAGCTAAAGAACACATCTTTAGCTATTCGTAATAGTGTTTTTTTTTCCTTTGCTGCATTATTTAACAAAGAGATTTCCTACTCCTTTTGAGACTCTTAAATGGTACAGGTAGTAACGCTTGTGCACATAGATGGCTTGTGACGTGTGTTGTGGTTCGAATCCTAGAATTATAACAGTACACAATATTAATGTTTTTCGTGTACGCATGAAGCTTTAATCACCTCTTTTGATATTTTTATATTCATTGGAAAATATATATACATATAACTACTCATTTATTAAATTAATGGTGAATCTATTACATATATTTTCTGGCCTAAATGTGGGTGAAAATAATAATCAAGGATCATTTGTCGGATTGATCCTACTGGCAGGCTTAAAAGCCTACCTGGGAGCAGAAACTTTATTTTGAACTTATAATCATGAGGAAACCCAACAACCTGTATTTTAAATTGATGAAAAAAAACATGGGAACAAATATATTCTTACTTACTTAATATATTTCCCCAACTGACCAAAATATTTTTCTAAGCAGGTAAGAATCACTCCAATGGAGCTTTATTTAGAAGGAAAATGAGTGATAAAACATTCGGAATATTTTCTTAATATATTAATATATTTCACATTTTTCAATGTTCTCTCGCAGCTGCACCTCAATCAGTCAGCATCGGGGGTCTGCCGAGGCCCATGCATGCTGGGAATCGATACAAGGCCTGGTGTGAGACCACGGGCAGCAGACCGGCTCCTATTCTTAGATGGTCCCTCAAGAAAGTTGATAGACTACAGATAGATATCGGAGAGGAGGTTAGTTCAATTTTAAAACTATATGTACATATGAATTATCCTTTAAACCCTTTGTAAATAAGGTTGACCGAGTCAAAGAACACACCCAATTACCAGATAGCCAGTTTATACCATGTCCCACATATAAACTTGGGGATATAGAGTCATCCTAATCCCCCATAGCCCCACCAGCACCATCAGCACCACACTGCTTGGGTCATGCACAGTGTAAGTGGGTAAAGTTCTTTTCCCATGGGACCCAACAGCAGCAGCTGATTTGTTCACTTCATCATGTGGTAACTACTTTCCGCACTCTCCCGCGTCAGCGTACAGCATTGAGCAGATGCGGGAAAATTCCTTTGGCCAAAGTTATCTATTATTTTAGCCACCTTCCGTACTCTCCCGCGTCAGTGTACAGCATTGAGCAGGTGCGGGAAAATCATTTGGCCAGCTTTATCTATTGAGATATTAGGCATATCTGTGTAACTCTTGTGCACAGCTAATACATTATGCGTTGGAATGTTATTTTCGGTACTGTAATTCATAATATTTTACGCGTATATAGTCTGTTCTAGCATATTCAAAAAATTTTAGCATCAACAGAAATACCGCCATTTTCACTTCTTTGAAAATATGACCAAGAGATCACAAAAGCCAGGGTTGTTAATTTTATATTTCTTGCGTTTTTATATACAAGTATGCGAGGATTTTTTTATAAACAATGTGAGTCTTTTTTTATAGAGTATTGTGGTTTATTTCAGTCTCAGCCTTTAATTTATATATAATATCAGATGATCTTAATGTTCATGTTTTGTCACTCTTGGAGTGGAATTACAGAAGAACTCTAAATTCTCATGATTTCAGTCTAGTACCATGGCTACTGAGTGGTAACGCTCGCGACATTGATTCGCTAGGTCTTGGGATCGAGACCCGCCACGGTCTGAGGTTAGAAATGACCTTCACTCAAGGTAACGGTCGCACTTGCCAAAACCAAAATCCTTTTCAAATAGGCATGGTCCTAGCCCTTAGTAGGAGAGGGAGTCCGTGTCGTAAAATCGGTCACGTCACTGTAGAGGATATAAATATCTGTTATATATATCAAATCCAAAGATTATATTATTGGCCGGGTATATTACAATTTAACCATATATTCAGTATCTCATTCCAGGATCTTTATTGAGATGCAAAGCTTTTCATGCGGTGCAGTAGAAGGTATAATTTTCAGTTATACATTAAATATCCAATTCCATGATCTCTATTGCAGTGCAAGATCTTCCATGTAGTACTATAACGGGGTGTATATATGAATCATATAATTTAAAAGTAATACCAGACTCTTAACTAAAATGTAAAAGGTTTTCAGGACAGTAAAATAGCATGCAAATTATCTCCTTCCAGGTTCTTTTCTGGAATCTAAAGGTCTTTCAGTACAAACTTCCAGTGAATGTAAAAGATCTCATTCCAGGATCAATACTCAAATCTAAAAAAAAAACGCTTTAGTATCACTGTGCAGTAAATTTAATATCATTCATTATTTACTATCCAAATTCCAGGACCTATAAAAGTAGGATGAGTAAATCATGATAGAAATTAACTTCAATTTGGTGTTAATTATCTCCTTCCAGGCTCTTTCCTGGCATCTAAAGGTCTTTCAGTACAAACCTACAATGAATGTGAATTATATCCTTCCAGGATCAATACCCAAGTCTAAAAAAATATGCTTTCAGTGCCACTGCATAAATTTAAACTTATTCATTATTTCCTATCCCAATTCCAGGACCTATCAAGGTGGGATGTGAGTAAATCATGAATAGAAATTAACATCAATTAGATATACCTTATCTCCTTCCAGGCTCTTTCCTGGCATCTAAAGGTCTTTCAGTTCAAACCTCCAGTGAAAATTCTCATTCCAAGATCAATACTGAAGTCTAAAGAAAAAAACGCTTTTAGTACCACTCTGCAGTAAACTTAAACTCATTTATTACTTTCTATCCCAATTCCAGGACCTATCAAAGCGGAATGTGAGTAAATCATGGATTGAAATTAATATCAATCAGGTGTAATTATCTCCTTCCAGGCTCTTTCATGGAATCTAAAGGTCTTTCAGTACAAATCTCCAGTGAATGTAAAAGATTCTTTCCAGGATCAATACTCAAGTAAAAAAAAAGTGTTTTCAATGCCACTGCAGTAAATTTGAATCTCATTCATTATTTCCTATCCCAATTCCGGGACCTGTCAAGGTAAGATGTGAGTAAATCATGGATAGAAATGAATATCAATTAGAGGTAAATTATCTCCTTCCAGACTATTTCATGGGATCTAAAGTTCTGTCAGTACAAACCTCCAGTGAATGTGAAAAAAAAACGCTTTTAGTACCACTCTGAAGTAAATTTAAACTCGTTCAGTATTTTCTATCCCAATTCCAAGACCTATCAAAAATGAATGTGAGTAAATCATGGATTGAAATTAATACCAATCAAGTGTTAACTATCTCCTTTCAGGCTTTTTTCTAGAAATTAAAGGTCTTTCAATACAAACCTCCAGTGAATGTGAATGATCTTATTCCAGGATCATTATTCAAGTCTAAAAAAAAAAAAATTTAGTACCACGCTGCAGTAAATGTAAACTCATTCATTATTTCCTGTCCCAATTCCAGGACCTGTCAAGGTAGGATGTGAGTAAATCATGAATAGAAATGAACATCAATTAAATGTAACTTTTCTCTTTCCAGACTCTTTCCTAGAATCTAAAGGTCTTTCAGCACAGACCTTCAGTGAATGGGAAGGATCTCATTCCAGGATCAATACTAGAGTCTAAAAATAAAAAAAAATAAAAAAACCGTTGTTAGTACCACTCCGCAGTAAATTTAAATTCATTCATTATTTTCTATCCCAATTCCAGGATCTATCAAAGATGAATGTTAGTAAATCATGAATTGAAATTAATATCATTCAGGTGTTAATTATCTCCTTCCAAGCTCTTTCCTGGAATCTAAAGGTCTTTCAGTACAAACCTCCAGTAAATCTAAAAGATCTCACACCGGAATAAATACTCATTTCTAATAAAAAAAAAAAAAAAAAAAGATTTTAGTACCACTCTGGAGTAAATTTAAACTCGTTCATTATTTTCTATCCAAATTTCAGTATCTATCAAAGATGAATGTTAGTAAATCAGGTATTCAAATTAACATTAATCAGGTGTTAATTATCTCTTTCCAGGCTCTTTCCTAGAATCTAAAGGTCTTTCAGTACAAACCTCCAGTGAATGTGAAAGATCTCATTACAGGATCAATATTAAAGTCTAAAAAAAACGCTTTTTGCAGCACTCTGCAGTAAATTTATACTCATTCATTATTTTCTATCCCAATTCCAGGACCTATCAAAGCGGAATGTGAGTAAATCATGGATTGAAATTAACATCAATCATACCCATCATAATGCCACATTGATCTGCAAGGCATTTAACACAGAGCTGCCAAAGAGGAGCGTGACAAATACCTCGGTTTTCGATGTTCATTGTAAGTATTTGATAGAGTGATGAATAAATCATTCTTGAAAGTAGTCTTTCTGGATACTTAACGCAAGGCAGATATTTCTAATCATGGTGGATTTTTTACACTGTTCTGTCACTCTATCAGCTTGTCGTTTGCCATTATGTTAAGTTATTCCCTTATAGGTGATTAAACTTTAGATATGTTCCTACGAAATACGTGTCTGTTAACGCCATTATCTATGTCTTTGAGTTAGGGATTTTTTTTTTCACTGGGATTTTTTTAATCGATTTTTGTCATGTGCAGGGTCCTAAAAAAAAAATCATAATATACCAAATTGAATTTTTTTATTTTCTATTAGGTTGGAATTATCTTTATCAGCTTTCGTTAGATGCATAGAATGTTGTCTCTTTTCCTATATCCATTCACTGAAAGCTCATGGTACCAAATTTAAAATCTCTACTTTTATAATATTAAATAAATTCTAAAATTTTCTGTTTCATACAAGAAATATATTTAAATTGATTATTTAAAAAAAGAACTCATGCTCTGCCTTCTTTTAAATTCTCCTGTCATTGCAAGATAAGTAGTGTAAATTTAAGTTATCATATATCAGTTGTTTAAACTTAGTTTTAATCAACTTTCCGACTCTTACATAACAAGCTCCCTCCTAGGAAGGGGTCTAGAATACTTCCTCCGTGATTCCCTTGCGTGTTGTAAGAGTCTAAATGGGGTGGAGCGAGGGGACTGGGAATCCCCCTCCTCTGTATTTTCTCTTTCCAAATAGTCAATGTATTTCGCCCTTGACTCAGCCATTCTTCTTATAAGGGGAAAAATGGCTCCTGTATATAGTTAAATATAGTATGTATTTCTGACGAATTTCCTGTTTATATATATTTTTTTTTTCTTTAAATCTTCCAGTTATGCCAAAGCTGCACTTGGCACTGGGCAAAATGCTGAAGCCTGGCTCCATCAAAGAAGGAATGGACGTCTACTTTCACTGCTCAGTCACTGCAAATCCACAAGTTTACAAAGTGACTTGGTACCACAATGTAAGTATCTTTTTTTTTATGAGTGTGACACCGGGACAGGCAGAAACTGCCCTCATTAATAAAGGCCCGGGCACGAGAAAATACCAAGGCGAAGGAAAAGAATAAGGTTAAGGACAACGCAGAGATGAGGTAATATCACACAAAAGAAAACGACAGATAGAAAAAAAACAATCAAAGTACAGAGGACCCAGAGATATGGAGGACTAGGCCCTTAGTTGACGATAGACCTGCTTTTTGGAGGATGATAGGTCATAAGACTTAGGAAAGACAGAAGGAGGAAGAGAGTTCCAGAGTCTGAGGGTAGATGGGAAGAAGCAATCGTTGCACAGACCAATCCTCGAGCTACAATTCTCCACACAGTACCTGTGAGATGAGGCCGCTTGTAGTAGGCTGACCCATGGCAGCAACCGCCCGTCGCGATGCTACAGTTGGAGGTTTTCTAAACATAAATGGGACTGTCCTGGACAACTCAGTGTTAAGTTTTCCTTCCGTTACGGATCATTTGTTATGCCTACATCTACACAGAATATTCTTGCATATTCGTTACGCATCTCTTAGTGTCCATTCACGTCTTACAAGTCACAACACTCCCCAACTCTAGTTCTCTTGGCATTATGTTCCTTCGTGCCCAGGCCCGATAAGAGTAATTTTCTTAGACAGTCCAGGTGTCACACTTATATATATAAAAAAAAAATATATTGGAATGGGGGTGAGCACAGATATGTTGAAGCTGAGGGAATAAGACTGGCTGCCTTTCTTAACGCCCTGCGGAAGGATGAAATCCGGTTTAGTTAAACGTGTCTCTTCTTAATTCCCTTGCTTTACCACTGAGTTATGCGGTTTTATGTGCATAGAATAAATAATATCTTAAAATATAAATGCCAAAGGCCTCTAAGTATATAAGTATCTAATTATCCAAGTATCTATGCTCAGTGCCTTGATGCTTCCAATGACAGAATAATAATAAAAAAAAAAAACTGTTTGTCCTTTTACCCCTTAAGCTTTTTAAAGATTTTCAATTATTTTAAATTCCTGATTCCTCATTAAAGGAAAATTCTTCAGAATTTGGAAATTTAAAGAAGAAAAATTGGGAAAATAATTCTTAAAATCACATGATTTCACCAATTTGAATTTTTTTTAAACAGGGAAAACAATAGTCTTGAGATAACGTGATGAATCTCTTTGATGTTGAACACTCGAACGTCTGTGAATGTTTCCACTTGATTTTGGCTTCCTTATGACTCACATTATGAAAGATATTCTCCAGATTTGAAAATTTAAAAAAAATTAAAGATATTTTTTTTCCTGTCCTCCACAGGAAGAAGAAGTGAGAAATAACAGAGGCTCTGGAGTGATAGTCTCCAACGAGCACCTTGTCCTTCAAGGAATAACTCGGAAATGGAGTGGGAGCTATGTGTGCAAAGCCTCCAACGTTGTTGGAGATGCTGTCTCCGACACACTCTCCATCACAGTACAATGTGTGTTTCCAGTTTGAAATGTAGTTCAATCCAGTTTTGTAGTTGTTTTCTTCTTCTTTTTCTTCTTCTTCTTCGTCTTCTTCTTCTTCTTCTTCTTCTTCTTCTTCTTATTATTATTATTATTATTATTATTATTATTATTATTATTATTATTATTATTATTATTATTATTATTATTATTATTGTTGTTGTTGTTAT
>JAXCGZ010015969.1:12500-15000 GCA_037179515.1 Halocaridina rubra | reverse complement strand
GAGGACCTTAGCGTTTTCTGCCTACAATACTTCATTCTTTGGATCAAGTAAAAATTAGCCACTCCCGGAACATTCAATAACCCAGTTAATTATAAGGTTAAGTTAGTTAGGTTAGGTTAGGTTAGTCATTAACCTACTCTACTCTTACCCAACTTAACTTCGTCTATCTAATTAACCTAACGTAACCTAACCAAACCATAGCAGACCCAACAACTTACGGGGTTATTTAATGTTTTGGGGTCGTTAATCTATACCTGATCCCATACTCACTCTGTATTGTCTTCATTTTTTCTTCCTACATCGATGTCCGGGTTCTGTCTATGTGAGATGCCTAGAGTCCCTTTTCTCTCTCTCTCTCTCTCTCTCTCTCTCTCTCTCTCTCTCTCTCTCTCTCTCTCTCTCTCTCTCTCTCTCTCTCTCTCCCATTTTTTACTTTCTTTCTCGGAGGTGACTGGCTCTATCCAGGCGAGGGGCTGATGATCCTCTGCCTCCCATGGATTATTATCTCGTATCAATTTACTCTGTAATTTATTTTTTTCTTCTCCTGGGATGGGAGAACAAGAATACCACCTCCGTGTGCTACTGCATAGTATATGAGTCGCCTAAATGAGGCGGAGCGAGGAGACTGAAAGTCCACTTTACTCTGTACTTTCGTTTTTTCTTCTCCTGGGATGGGGAAGCAAGAATACTACCTCCGTGTACCCCTGCATATCATATAAGTCGCCTACATGAGGCGGAGTGACGATACTGGAAATCGCCCTCCCTCATAATTTCCTCCAGTAGAGTAAATAAGTTTTGCTTTGACTAGGCCAACACCTCTTAAATTAGGATTATGGCCTTTGTATATAGATATATCTATCTATTTATAAGCAAGGGCCATAATTATCCTTGAAAGGGGAAGGTCGAGTCAAAGCAAGACCTTGACTCTTCACATTTTCCATTTTGACAATGGCCATTCTTTTAAAAAACTAAGAGGGAGGATAATGCAAAGGCAAAAATTCTCATTCCCCTCGCTCATCCCGAATTTGGTGACTTTTACAACACAGAGGGGAACACGGAGGAGGTATTTTTGCGATCCCTCCAAGGTCAAGAGAGAAGAAATTGTAGAGTGAGAGAGAGAGAGAGAGAGAGAGAGAGAGAGAGAGAGAGAGAGAGAGAGAGAGAGAGAGAGAGAGAGAGAGAGAGATTATTTTATTTTATTTTATTAATTTATTGCGCCAAGGCGTCAGACATTACATGAGTTCATACAAATAATGCTTCAAATGGATATAAAACCAAGAATTGAACATGGTTTACAGGGAGGTGTACATATTGATAAACCATTGCTGCATACTAACACACAACTCACAGAATGGCAGCACAGAGTACATTATATGCAAAAGTAAAGCTCAGAGAAACGCAGAATGCACAAACAGAATTATACAGCAACATACAGAAAATATATGTATAATTCAATATAATTAATGGCCACCAAAGTGAGGAAAACGAGCAAGAATAACATCAAGGTTGTCATCATTAAGTAAAAAAGAGCAGATCTGTATTAAGTTCTGACCTCGTGGTAAAACATCTCTCACTGTGGGACACTGAAGACAATAGTGGTCAAGAGTGTTAGCATTAGTTCGGTCGCATAATGTACAGGAGGTGTACTGTGGCATATCTAGAGTCTGGGAGACCTGCCATAAAGGCCGATACCCCATTCTGAGCCGAGCACTAACTACATTGTTTTTCCGCACCATTAACCCGCGTCTGCGATACTTGTAGCGACTGTGAAGGAAGTGATCATGGTGCTGTATGGACACACTGTTGGCCCTCTCCGTGTCCCTGCGCTGGACCGTCATGGCAAACCCAGCTGAGTAGATGATGTTACGTAGGCATCGGAGGGAGGGCTCAGCGTCCACAGCATGCCCATCCAGCATACAGGCCGCCTTGGCAAGACGATCCGCTGTGTCGTTGCCAGTCAGCCCAATGTGGGATGGAGTCCACACAAATGACACAACAAGAGAAGCATCCCGAGCGGCTGCGAGGCGACATAGTATATCTCCCACAGCACGGCCACAGATAGGTCTTGGCGAGGATAGGGCTTGTAGGGCCGATTGGGAGTCACAAATTATTACCCCATTCACTCGTCGTCGAACAAGGAGAGTCACGGCATCCAAGATGGCATTCAGTTCACAGTAGGTGGAGCTCGACGAGGTGGGTAGTCTACGGCCAATCCATGAATCAGCCGGCACAGGCGGCTCCATGGTGGGGGAAAACACAGCACATGCCGCCCTCCCATCTGCTTGCACAGAACCATCAACATAGACGTGGTGTGCTGCAGGGACAGACGTGGATACATCAGCGATAGTCTCCAGAGCTAACTGTCTCTGCAAGGGGGGATAGACATCCTTCGAGGTCGGTGTATATGTGACAGCGGGGAGGGGGACACGCCAGGGTGGTAAATCTGGGACAGCCGCCTGCACTGGCAGGTCGATGTCAAGGCCACGGAGAATGTCACTCA
>JAXCGZ010015969.1:0-2500 GCA_037179515.1 Halocaridina rubra | reverse complement strand
GTGTGCATAAAGTTAGAATATTGTCGATTAATATTCGACATTTGAGAATCCTCTTGAAAGAACATTAGAGGTGTTAACATTTCCAATTAATATTCAACATCAGAGAATCCTCTTAAAAGAACATTTAAGTGTTTAAATATTACCAATTAATATTCAACATCTGGGAGTTCACTTCATAAGAGTTTTGAAGTACTGTTCAGCAGCTGGGAATCCTCTTAAAAGAGCACTTTAAGAATAAAGAACTTCGTACATAAAAATTTAACCTCGTGGTATCCTCTTCAAGGATCATTTAAAGAATAAAGAGATTAAAAGATAACATTTAACATTTTGAAATATTTTCATAAAAGTGTTTAAAAAGTCAATAGTTAGCGAGATAATCTTCATTATTTAGGAATTCTCTGAAAAGAGTATTTAAAGAATTAATGAATGTTGAAAGAGTAAAGCGGAAATGAATGCTTGAAGAGTAAAGAGTTAATGAATGCTTAATGCGTAAAAAGTAACTGAACGCGTAAAAAGTAAAGCGTCAATGAACGTTTAAAGAGCAAAACGTTAATGAATGTTTAAAGAGTACAGCGTCAATGAACGTTTAAAGAGCAAAACGTTGATGAATTGTTTAAAGCGTAAAACGTTAATGAATGTTTAAAGAGTAAAGCGGCAATGAATGTTTGAAGAGTAAAGCATTAATGAAGGCTTCAAGACTAAAACGTTAAGCTTCAATGAATGTTTAAAGAGCAATACGTTAATGAATATTTAAAGAGTAAAGCGTTAATGAACATATAAAGAGTAAAGATTTAATATTTACCATCTGGGAAACTTTTTATCCGTACATTCGACTCATTTATTTACATTTCGACGGGTACCGCAGAGAATTATATATTATTAATGTTCCGGTCCCTGAAGAAGGGGGACCCTGTTGTGCTTCGGCCCCCTGAAGTGAGGAGGGGCCCAAGTTGTACGTTAAAGTATTTCTCGATGTACATACCAAATGTGAAACTTATATTTTTTACATGTTGTTGGTATAATAAAACCATTAAATCCCTACTTTGCGTTTTCTTCATTTATTGAAACCTTCCGTTTGGTGTTTAACTCATACTTTTTTTCTCATATACAGGATGAAGCTGTCGCCTTGCCATGGCTGAATGGTTTAAAGATACAAAATAATAATAGTAAATTATAAAAGTATGAAAAATTTACTGAAGATGCTGAAGTAGCATTTGGAATTCAGTAATTAAGTAGAAGGATAAAGTCATTTGAAAAAAAATGAAGTGAAGTGCTAAAACCTGGAAGAAAAGGGGCATATAATTATATTAATGAGAGAGAGAGAGAGAGAGAGAGAGAGAGAGAGAGAGAGAGAGAGAGAGAGAGAGAGAGAGAGAGAGAGAGAGAGAGAGAGAGAGAGAGAGATTATGCAATAAAACAATGCTGAGCTAAGCATTTAATGATAAACTGTAACTGAAAGTTGATCTGAAAAAGAGAGAGAGAGAGAGAGAGAGAGAGAGAGAGAGAGAGAGAGAGAGAGAGAGAGAGAGAGAGAGAGAGAGAGAGAGAGTTATATTACAATGCAATCCCGATGCCATAGATAACAGTTTTATGATATTTAGTTTTACGAGTCTAAATAAGGAAATAAATGCTGTTTAAGGCCCTTGGCAAGTGCGAGCCAAGAAGGGCCTTAATCTCAAAACAAATAGTTAAACAAATACAAACTACCATCAGTAAACCTTTTAACAAAAACATTAATCTGGTTTCACCTGAGTGCAGATCCAAAGGCTTGATAGATGGATTAGGGGGGTGTCAGGATGGGCTTCAGGCCGTAAGACTTTGAGCTCAAAACCAATCAGTATCCAAAAGGCTAGTGAGCAGCAGTTATATCATGGAAGAAGAAGAAGAAGAAGCAGAAGAAGAAGAAGAAGAAGAAGAACAAGAAGAAGAAGAAGAAGAAGAAGAAGAAGAAGAAGAAGAAGAAGAAGAAGAAGAAGAAGAAGAAGAAGTAGTAGTCGCATAGTATTTATCCTATAGCTATGCTTAGTTATTAACGTGCGAGGTTAAAATGGACAAGCGCGAATTAACTTTACACTTAATTTATTTAATTCTACATGTATCTTACACCTCAATGCCCCCTTCCCCTTAAGGATACAATCTAAGATCTTATTCGTGCCCTGGAAATATTCTAACTGAGACTCTCTAACTCTAACTGCCTCTTACTTTCTGGTATGACCAAGATGGCAGGGCATGGTAGGCTTGGACAGCTCTTGCCTATAGGCTTCCAGAGAAAAGGGAGTGCCCTCCATTTTGTGTAGTATTAGGGGCATTGGCTATAAGAAGGTCAATCGGATACAAGGAGGGCCTATATGTGTATTTTCACAGGTGCATGTACATACATGTAGATCTCGGATATCTGCTCTCATGGGAATGACTTGAACTTTGTGACAATTTTGACCTCTATCGGCAACTGGCGCCTATATGTTAGAGGCCTATAGGCCTAACCATATCTCTCGCCATT
>JAXCGZ010015968.1:22500-30000 GCA_037179515.1 Halocaridina rubra | reverse complement strand
TCTCTCTCATTTTCTGTCTCTTGAAGTAGTACTCCAGCCACCGAGTAGTCAAGCTTGGGCCTTCTTGCACTTGTACCCATTCTCATTACCTTACATTTTGAAGTATTGAATTTCATTAGCCACTTTTCTGACCACTCATGCAGATTATTTAGATCCTCCTGAAGTTCTCTACCATTGTTCTCGTTTTTTTACTTTCTTCACAATCTTTGCATCATCTGCAAACATATTCATGAATGAATTTACAGACTCTGGTAGGTCATTTACATATACAAGGAACAAAAGTGGCCCTAAAACTGAACCCTGTGGAACTCCACTACTAACTCTTCTCCATTCAGACACTGAGTGTCTTACTCTAACCCTCTGTTCCCTTCCTTCTAAGTAAGTTTGTATCCATTCCAAAACATTTCCACCTATTCTAGCCATTGCTTGCAGCTTCCTAATAAGTCTCCCATGTGGAACAGTGTCAAACGCTTTCTGGAAGTCTAGGAATATGCAATCTGCCCAGCCCTCACTTTCCTGTAAGATTTGGCTTACCTCATCATAAAATTCTAATAAGTTTGTTACTGTTGATCTACCTTCTCTGAAGCCATGTTGCCTCACTGACAAAAAGTTGAAGGATTCCAAGTGAAGAGAGATATGTTTCCTTAGTAGTTTCTCCATAACTTTGCAAACTATGCTGGTCAAGGAAACTGGTCTATAGTTCAGAGCCGTATGTATGTATGTATGTATGTATGTATGTATGTGTGTGTGTGTGTGTGTGTGTGTGTGTGTGTGTGTGTGTGTGTGTGTGTGTGTGTATGTATGTATGTATGTATGCATGCATGCATGCATGCATGCATGCATACATACATACATACATACATACATACATACATACATACATACATACATACATACATACATACATACATACATACATACATACATACATACATACATACATACATACATACATACATACATACATACATACATACATACATACATACATACATACATACATACATACATACATACATACATACATACATACATACATACATACATACATACATACATACATACATACATACATACATACATACATACATACATACATACATACATACATACATACATACATACATACATACATACATACATACATACATACATACATACATACATACATACATACATACATACATACATACATACATACATACATACATACATACATACATACATACATACATACATACATACATACATACATACATACATACATACATACATACATACATACATACATACATACATACATACATACATACATACATACATACATACATACATACATACATACATACATACATACATACATACATACATACATACATACATACATACATACATACATACATACATACATACATACATACATACATACATACATACATACATACATACATACATACATACATACATACATACATACATACATACATACATACATACATACATACATACATACATACATACATACATACATACATACATACATACATACATACATACATACATATATATATATATATATATATATATATATATATATATATACATATATATATATATATATATATATATATATATATATATATATATATATATATATATACATATATATATATATATATATATATATATATATATATATATATATATATATATATATATATATATATATATATATATATATATATTCTTTTTCTGCATCTTCATCCACATTTATGTGGGGTTGATGTTTCTGACAGATCTCCTCCACTTAGAACTGTCCTATACGGCATCTTTTGACAGCTGCTTCTCTGTCAGATCCTCTTCATTGTTGTCCAGCCATTTCCGCTTTGGTCTTCCTCTCCTTCTCCTTCCCTATACTTTCATTATATTTCTTAAACGAGGCATCATGTCAAGCTGATCAGTTAGCGTGGTTATGTTCTTAGCAAAGGAATCGAGAAAGCAGGGCACTCAGCCGCACCCGTCTTGAATTCGCAAGAAGTGCATACTAACAATCCGTTAATTTACATAGAACATATGAATCTGTGAGCGAGCTTAAGAGGATGTTTGATAATTATTAAAACCTCTGACTTTACCATCTTTTTCTGAGAGGCCCGAGGAAAGACAGTTAAAATAAAATAAAAAAAAGTCACAGGAAAAGGACACAAATACACTCAGAGGATGAAAATTCACAAAAATAAAGGCAAACCAAACTGGGTTTCCTTTGCAATAACGATATCGAAAAGATTTGAATATGTGCCTTACAAACTGAATCAATGGCCTACAGGCACAAGTGTCCAGCCATTTCGTGGGGGCAAACAATGGACACAACCTGGGTATTCTACAAAATATCCCAAACTACAGTCATACCAAAATAAACAGCAAAGAGCTAATGAAACAATCCCCTATACGCGAGACTACAGAAAGAGACACGATACAAACCTCTCTTATCACCGTCCACGCACAACAGACTTCTCCTGGAGTGATGGCTCTTACAACCCTAGACACTCACCTAGGCATACAAACTTTGGGAAGGCCCGATCATACCACGGCACGTACTCAAACCAGCGTTACACATCCAACGGCAGGTACAGACACCAGGATCCATGGGCTAACCCCAGAACACACTACAATGATGAATTCCCAGCAGAATCACACAGTCGAAACTACAACTATGACTATGGATACCACCCCAATGAAACATGGTAAGAATGTAACATTAGTACATGTGAACGCTCAGTCCCTGCTCGCAAATTTTGAGGAAATAATAATGCTAACAAAAGACTACAACATAGACATCCTCTGTGTAAGTGAAACTTGGCTTCCTCCTACAACTGAAAATAGATATGTGAATATCCCAGAGTTTAAAATATTTCGCAATGACCATGGCCGAGGGGGTGGGGTTTGTATTTATGTTAGAAATTATCTTAGTGCATCAGAAATAACCACAGGTTTAGAAAAAACTGAGGAGCTCGAAGATTTATGGATCACTGTGCAGTATCAGAAACTTCCATCTTTCATTGTAGGGTGTGTTTACCGTCACCCTAAAGCACCTACCAGTTCATTCAATCATCTACTAGAAACATTCAGAAATATCTGTGTGCGTCATAAACCCATATACATACTTGGTGATTTTAATGATGACTTGCTCTCAGCAGATAACAAAATGAAAAGGGTGATCAACACTGTAAAGTTAACACAAATAGTGACAAAACCGACCCGCATAACCCCCAATTCTAGGACTCTTATAGATCTGATAATAACAAATAAAGTGGAGAGTATACTCTATTGGGACGTAGTTCCCTGCCCAATTGCAGACCACGAGCTGAACATTGCTATGCTAAACATAAACAAGCCCAAAAGGAAGCCTCTCCTCAAGACATTCCGGTGTCTAAAAAATTACTCCCCTGATATCTTTTGTGAAACATTAATCAACAACACAAATGCACTTAATAGAATTAAATACACAGATAACGTCGATTTGCAGGTTGAGATTCTAACAAAAGTCTTCCTTGAATGCTTAGATAGTTGTGCACCCATTGTAACAAGAAAAATAACCCGCCCCTCAGCCCCCTGGCTAACTAATGACATCAAAGAGGCAATGCAAATCAGAAATCAAATACAAAAAGAGCTAAAAATGAATAGATATGATATGACTCTCCGAGAACGTTATAAAACAGAAAAGAAACGTGTCAGATCTCTCATCAGTGTAAGTAAAAAAGACTTTTACAAAAAACAATTTAATGACTCTAGACATGATACAGCAGCAACATGGAAAGTGATAAGATGCATGATACCAAATGAAAAGAGTACCTCAGAAAGTTATGAAAATATTATGGAGTTGAAAGACAAAGCAGAAAACTTTAATAACTATTTTGCTAACGTTGGCAAAAATACATATGAAAAAACTCGAGAAAACATCAACTCAGTGAATATGAGTAATTGCTTAAATGACAATTCTTCCAATGAAAACACAAGAGAGTACTTCAAGATAATTCCGATCAATTGTGCTACCCTAATTCTTACCATAAAGAGCCTAAGAAACTCTGGCTCTTATGGTTCAGATGGTATACCATTTCAGTTCATCAAAGATGCTCTACCCATGATTGCATCCTATATTCTAACTATTATGAACACTTCCATTGTTACTAAAAAGTTTCCTGACTCTTGGAAAATAGCACATGTAATACCTCTGCATAAAAAGGGGGACAGAGAAGATGTGACAAACTATCGTCCCATTTCCCTGCTACCCATTTTCTCTAAAATATTAGAAAAAATTGTTGCATGCCAACTTATGTCATATTTAGAATCAAATAGAATAATAAGTATTAACCAGCATGGTTTCAGACCGAAACTTTCGACGGAAACTGCACTGCTTAAAGTTACGAATAGTATATATAATAATATAGATATGAAAAAAATATCTTTACTAATTTTATTAGACTTATCAAAAGCCTTCGACAGTGTAAACCATGAAATTCTTTTAAGTAAATGTATTAACTTAAATATTGATCCAAGCTGGTTTAGCGAGTATCTATCTAATCGTAAACAGTCCATACGTCTTAACAACATTATCTCTGTGCCAAAAAATGTATCATTAGGTGTTCCACAGGGATCAGTACTTGGTCCTATCCTCTTCTCCATTTACGTAAATGATCTATCTTCTTTCATTTCTGACTGTCTAGTCGTACAATATGCAGATGACACTCAACTACTCCTTAGTGGTGATATTAATAATCTCCCAGAGCTAACTTTAAGAGCAGAAAACATTCTGTCAAAAATTAAAACCTATTTCCAAGAAATTGGGCTGTTAATTAACGAAAGTAAAACACAGTGCATATTTATTGGTTCAAGGTTCCACATAGCACAAATTCCAGAACACACAACAATTAATTTTTGCGACAATATTATCACACCTAGCAAAACAGTCAAAAACCTAGGAATTCACTTTGATAACCACATGTTGTTTGATTCCCACATAGATAAAGTATGCAAAAAGGTTACAGGAACATTAATGTACTTATCACGTATAAAAGACAATTTTGAGACTACCACTCGAATAACTGTTGTTGAATCTCTAGCCCTAAGTCACATTAATTACTGCACAACTGTTTGGGGAGCTACCACTAAGACTCAGATAAACAGAATACAGAAGCTTATTAAGTTTGCAGCTCGAGTTGCCCTGGGAGGAATAAGAAAATATGACCACATCACACCAGCTCTCAATAAACTTGGGTGGCTGCGGGCAGAAACTAAGGTCGCTTATGCTATTTATGTTTTTGTATTCAAAATTTTGGACCATCATTATCCTAGCTGGCTATTTGATTTAAAAACAGTCAGGGATATAAGGGGAACCAACACAAGACAGAGCAGTGAGCTCTTTATTCACAGAACAAACACAGAAGCAGGTTCAAAGATGATCACTATCAAAGGGCCAACACTCTGGAATAATATTCCAGAGCATCTTAAAAATGCATCCTCTTTCACAGCTTTCAAAGGCAAACTATATAGTTTTCTTTTGGACAAATAGTTGCTGCTCATTAAGAACTAATTATTCTCATTGTAAGGAAACAAATATGGAAATGATGCCGATAATAACGATCCTGTATCTAGTGGCATACTTACTACTTTATTATTAACATTATTGTAACATTTTTCTTACAGCATTATTATTTTCTATGAAAGCTACATTTAATTTAACTATATGTCTAACCCTCTTATTTGTTAGTTTAATTACATGTCTACTTATAAGTTACTATTAATGTTGAATAACCATTGTACAAAATGGAAATAAATGTTTTTGTTTTGTTGTTTGTTTTGTTTTATTATCACGCTTTATGCAAGGTATTGAGTAAAACTTTTCTTTTCTTTCATATATATGCAATGAAATGCGACTATATAAATTACCTTACTGATGTGTATACAATATATACATTGTCAATAAAATAGTCTTAAAATTTTCTGAATCTATTACTGAAATTTAAATGCAACATTTTTCATGGGCAGAAGTTGACTTTTTTCTTTGTTTTTATATCCATACACGACAGTATCTTCCACAATTTAGGGCAGAAGCATTTATAACAAGACTTTCCATTTTCTCTCTATAATGAGACGTGGTCCTAATCTGAATAACAATTTATGAAACAAAGGTCATTATCTTATCTGAAATTACAAACAGTCAGAGAGAGGATCATAACTTAGGACAAATGAAACGAAACATCCAACGATCATCATCCTCCAGTTTCAGAATTTGGGGAGGTGGCTGTCTGAAGAGGGAGGGAGAGAGGAGTGGCCTAAGAAGGCAGATCAAAACAGGTCATCAAATTCCAGATTAATGAAGAGAACTGTCAAGGGCGACCATTAGTTATCCACTTAAATTACAACTTTTGCTTTTAATGCGTCCTGACAGCTGACCTCTCTCATATGTTTGACCTCGTTATCTCCCCGCTTAATGCTTACGGTATCCCGCTAAGGTCAGGTCAAAACACATCATTAAGTGGGCTAGTAACAAAAGATTTTGTCCTACACTCAGCTGGCTGTAGAGGAAATCTATGATGCTTTATATTAATATGATGCCCAATGAACGCAGATGTTGTGTATTTATCGATTCTCCACTTTTGAATTGCTGTTTAAGGACGGAAACCAAGATATCCAAGCACAACACATCATCATCCAAAAGCAAAGAATCTGTCTCATTTTGCAGTTGTTATTCCACTTACCATTCAAATTTCTCACTGATATGTAATTTCAATGATGCTTACATTCAATTAAACACAATACAGCACATATAATTATCATCGGTGCAGTTATTTTTAATTGTTAATTATTGTTTGTTATCAATATTGTGACTGTTATTATCAATTCGATTCCCGCAGTTCAGCTTCAAATGCACAATACTATCAGTTTTATTTTATTTTTACTTGTTCATGTATCTGCTCATAACATAACTATTTCATATCTGAATCATTCAAGTCTCCGATTTATAGTGAAAAAAGTGTTTATGATTAATGATATTATTCTATTTCTAATACTGTTAATATCGTTGGTATTGATAAGTTTATTGTTGTCATTATTATTATTATTATTATTATTATTATTATTATTATTATTATTATTATTATTATTATTATTATTATTATTATTATTATCATTATTATTATTATTATTATTATTATTATTATTATTATTATTATTATTATTATTATTATTATTATTATTATTATTATTATCATTATTATTATTATTAAGTAGATGAATAAAAGTACAATTCTGATACATGACTTTAAAAATAAGAAAAATGTGAAGATGAAAATGAATAAAGAATTCTGAAGCATGTCATATAATGCAAAAATAACGATTGAAAACTAACCTCATCTAACCCAACATATCCTAACCTAACCTATCCAAGTGTGAAATAAATAAACTGGTCACCCTGAACTCCAATCGTTAATTTAAAATTATATG
>JAXCGZ010015968.1:15000-20000 GCA_037179515.1 Halocaridina rubra | reverse complement strand
CTATGAGTTCAAGTACATTTCACTGATCTTAGTCGTGAAAAGTGTACTTATAAGAGAAATTGATGCTGCTTTCAATTAGGAGACTCAAAATAAGATCTATCAGTATAAATTATTAATACAAAATCTATCAAGTTCAAAGCCTTAAAAATTACCTAGCAAATATACTCAATATTGCATAGCAGTATATATATATATATATATATATATATATATATATATATATATATATATATATATATATATATATATATATATATAAACACATTGACATTTGTGAAAACATGAACCCTATATTACCCCTGACCGGGACTCGTACTTAAAGACTTACTATGCCAAGGCGAAGTGGTGTAGATGGTAGCGTCTTGGCACAGTAATTATGTGTCTTATGTTCGAGTTCCGGTCCGGGGTAAAATATGGTTCATATACATATATATATATATATATATATATATATATATATATATATATATATATATATATATATATATATATATATATATATAAATATATATATATATATATATATATATATATATATATATATATATATATATATATATATATATATATATATATATATATATATATATATATATATATATAATATATATATATATATATATATATATATATATATATATATATATATATATATATATATATATATATATATATATAATTATCGACGAAAAATTCTTTGAGGCCGCAGGAGAACAAGCGTCACAAACTAGAGTGTCATACCACCATACCGGATGAGCTACTACAGCAAATAAATATCTGCCTATCATAATCCAGCCAGATCAACACAAGCACTTTCCCTGTCGTTCTACATATCAACCTATTGTAGTAGTGCGAGGAGCTTAAGTTAATATATTCTCAAAACAATCGTGGTCAACAATACGTTTTTTTGAACATAAGGGGATTCGAACTCGCATCGCAACCTACCGTTTCATACCAACATAACGACTGAGCTACAACAGCATATTAAAATCTTTATATCAAAATCTTGCCTTACAAAGCAATCCTTTTTTTCTGTCAGTCTTTATATCAGCCAATTATTACAGTTTATGTGAAGTTTATATATAATATTCGCACTGAAACCGTGATGTTAACTATTATATATATATATATATATATATATATATATATATATATATATATATATATATATATATATATATATATATATATATATATATATATATATATATATATATATATATATATATATATATATATATATATATATATATATATATATATATATATATATACGTGTGTGTGTGTGTGTGTGTGTGTGTGTGATTACCTAATTGTGATTACCTAATTGTGTTTACGGGAAAGAGCCAAAAGCTCGTATCTTCCAGTCTCCTGATCGGTTCCATTTTATACTTAGTGATACTTATCATACCTGTCCTTAAAACTATGGATTGAGATAGCATTAACTACCTCCTCGCTTAGCCAATTCCAATTATCAACTACTCTTACACTGAAAAAGTATTTCCTTACATCCTGCGAAGAAGTTTTCTTACGGAGCTTCAAACTATGACCTCTAGTTCTAGAGCCAGCCATATCAAAATATCGATCCCTATCCACTCTATGTGTGTGTGTGTGTGTGTGTGTGTGTGTGTGTGTGTGTGTGTGTGTGTGTGTGTGTGTGTGTGTGTGTGTGTGTGTGTGTGTGTGTGTGTGTGTGTGTGTGTGTGTGTGCATTTCATTAATTACCTGTTAAAACACTCATCAGAAAATATTGTTTCCCAACTTATATGTATATTAAAAGTCATATTGCTATGCAAATAAAAAATTAACTCTGATTTGGGATGTCCTGGATTTCTAATATAAACTAGAAGTGTCAAAAATCAAGATTCCTATACTCATAATTCAACATAAATAAACAAACACGCCCACAAGTCAAGCATGCAGTCTCAATAAACTAATCAATTTACGACTTAGGAAAAAAAAATTGGTAACATCTGGGCAATGACATTAGGCACTCCAAAACTGTATATACTCTTGTCAAATACATTCAAAAACACACAAAGTGACGAATTAAGCCCATCAAATAAGCCATTAAAAATCACGACACATTATCCAACAATAATAGAGATAATCAAGAAAGTTTAAAGGAGACAGTATAACAAGTGCTAACTCATGCAAAGTCTCTGAAGAGATAAGCAATGCAGCCTTTATGCCTAAGCTTCACACTTCCCCTACCCCCATTAACAATCCTTTTCCCTTCCCCACCCCATTATTCACCCTCACCCGTTACTGACGGATGAGTGGAGTTGGATGAATCCCCATCATCCATCAACACAGGTTAAGATGTCCATTAACCTGACTAAGCTAATCGCATCATTAACTTAAGGTAGTTGGCAGACAAACAGCCACCGCCCGCTCGTTAGTATCACAGCATCCCGCCAGGGGGCTACAGATCTCCTGCGGATTCAAAGATGAGATAATATTTTCATTTTGTTTATTCTTAAATTTTACAATAATGCATTACTTTATTACTATCTGAAAATACAGACTTAAGCTCATAATATCAAGCACAGCTGGTAACGCAGTTATTGAAAAATATTATTATTTAATTTCTAAAAGAGTCTGTTATGTGCATACAAAGCCTGTAATCTCCATGTCTGACTGCTTAAAACAACTTTTGGGCGTCTTAAACTATGTTATTATCTTGCTTGAATATAATAAAAGAAGTTGAAAGTATTTAAATTAGAATGCATATTGCATAGATAAATAGAGTTACTACCCACTATACTTTGCCTGCAAAGCTTTTAATAAAAAAAAAAATGAACATGTTTACATTTAAGAGTTACCAGAAAAAGACTATTTAAACATTCCGGATATTTTTGAATTAAAAAAAAAAGCTTATCAGAGTAGAATGATATTCTTACAATTTTCTATAATATCAAGTGAAAGCCTCCACACCATTTATGGCTGATTCACTTTGCAATATTTTCTCTTTCTAATTCTCTTTCGACTAGTAATTTCTTTTTTATTTCGATAAATGAGAACAAAAATAAAATTACTCTTTTTGATTCTATGTTGTTTCATATGATTGTATGCAGTAATACATTGATTTCTGTTTATTGCTTACACATGGCAAAGCTTCATATTAATTTTCTAAGTCAAGAAAATTGATGAATGAGCAGAAAACATATTTGTCACTTACAGAATAGTATAGCAAACTAAGTAGCAATACTCATCGATTTAATTAAGAAACTTAATATGTCATTATATATGGTAACAAATAATGCAAGTATATCCGAATATAAGTTAGTATAAGTAGATTCTATTTAAAATGGCTTTTCACCTAGATAATCACAAAGATACATTTTTTTACAGGTAAATATTATTGTTGTGGAATTTCTTATATATTACGTAAAATAATAAGGAAAAGAATAACACTCCTCAAATTGTATCTGATGGCAAAACTCATCGCCTCTGAGCTCTGAATGCAAGCTTTTGTCTCCTATCTCCTCCATACTCCATATAAGAAATCGAGATACCAGGGATAATGGACTTTTTAGTAATCAATAAAACTCCAGATTAAAAGACAAGAATATTGGGTAAGGAAAGTCTGTCTGCATCACTAAAAGAGATAAGATTACATACCATTAGAGCGATAAGGAAAACACCCTCTAAAATAGTTACTATGACAATATTTTTGGACAGACAATGTGCTAAAAGTAGGCCTGAAAAATCATGGCCTGAATCACGAAAATGATAAAATAGACGCCATTTGATTATCCTGAAGCCCAAAACATAGACTGAAAATAAGATTTTAAATTCTCAAGCAAGGGTTAAAATAAAGTGAGAAAAAGAAAAAAGATCAGCAAGGAGAGAAATAACAGGAAATGATGATGCAAGATCAAGAGCACAAGTTTGAGAGGGAACATAAATATACGTCATCCAGCTTTGTGTCAAAGGAAAAAACAAAATACCCGAAAGCAGAGTCATTAATCCAACATCACGTAGGAAAAGCAATTTTATAATTTTCACCATTTTTGAAACAGAGATCATTGATTATATTTCCATTAACTATTTATAATAAACCTTCATAATATAAAGAAATTATTCATATTCATTATAAAATACAGAATTATTTAATGCGATATGTGAGTTTTTTCACTTACTTATAAACAAAACCATGTATCATATATATAAAGCTTTTCGAAAATATTTTCACACCCATAAATATATACAATAATTCTACAAAATGAACTAGAGGAGAATAATTCTTACCGAAGAAATAGATTTAAAGAATAAATTAGTAGAATAATAAAGCTGAAGGATATTTATATTATAGTTTATTACTGTTCATTCTAGATACTGTGCCACTACTGGCTTGCAATATCTACTCGCATAATCATTAAGTCTCTACATATGACAGGCTTTAGGAGACAACAGTCGACTCCCCTGCCCCTAAATCTCGGTTTCGGACATGACTATAGTAGAATTCGATGTCAAATTCTTTGGTATGGCAGACCAGTCTTTACTACATCAACCTACGGAAACTCAAAAAGTAAACTATAAATAGAATAAAAATAGGAATCATAAGAGATATTCTACTATAATAAAAAGTAGGATTTTCACCCATTTTATCTCCCACAAAACAGGGGGAAAAAAGCAAAAATTATGCTGAAAATAGAAAGAAAAAAAGAAGCTGTGAAACATTTAGAAAATCTCCGATCCTTTGTGCAACCGAAAAAGCCAATGGCAAATTGCATCCCAGAACAGTACACACACAAAGAGACGAGATAAAAATCGGTGTAAATTGATTTCCAATGAATTTGCACTTACTTGAATAAACTCTCTCCACCCTTTGAAATTAAATATTCACACAAATAATTTCCTATTTTTTATCTCTACTTTTTTTACACTCTGTGGCTCTGAGAGAGGTGGTTCCTGGACAGAAGACCTTAATGGCCACTCACAGACAGAGGGAGTTGGCCATTAACGGCCAGTGACGGCTGGCCATACTTCAATGC
>JAXCGZ010015968.1:7500-10000 GCA_037179515.1 Halocaridina rubra | reverse complement strand
AAAAATAAACGCTGCTGATATGTGATTCCAACCAAAATACTTTTACTGGAATGTGAGTCTTACCTGGGCATGCATTCAAATAAATATAATAACAACACAAATTAATTAGTCAGTACAAAATATATGAATAAGATTAGAGTAAATATGAAAATTATAATCCATTATTATTATTATTATTATTATTATTATTATTATTATTATTATTATTATTATTATTATTATTATTATTATTATTACTATTATCATCATCATCATCATCATTATTATTATTATTATTATTATTATTATTATTATTATTATTATTATTATTATTATTATTATTATTATTATTATTATTATTATTATTATTATTATTATTATTATTGTGTCGCTAGAGGTTGTGTCGGGTTGGATTAGGTAATTAGGCAAGGTAACTACAACGATATGCCGTTTTATGTCACAATTACTTCCTTTTCAAATGGGGACAGACACAAAACATGAAGAGCCGGGGAATTAAGATTGTTCGTACGTTTAAACGCGCAGCGGTGTAATCGAACCCGCGTTTGTCGCTTCTCAAATCGAACACAATACCACTGACCTACCACGGCCTCCATAATCATACACAGTTACGTGTCAAAATTAGTCCTCGTTCGAATGGGGTTGAATATTTGCATGTTGGAGCTGAGGGATCGGACTGTATATCCATCCTTGTATCCCGTGATGGATCAAACTGACGTTAGTTAGTTTCTGAGAGCACACTTTACCACTGAGCTCTCGAGGCCCCTGGTTAGACAACAATAATAATGAGTTCTTATATTCATATTTACAAAACTTTAGTATTTATTTATTGCACTGCATCGATAACTTTGTACTGTTATTGTGCTTTCCTGACTACCTCCTTAGATAGGAATCACATTCCAACAAAAGTTTTTCAGTAGGAACCACTTTTCAGAGGCAATAACTGATATTTATAAATCAAACACACACACATATAAATTCAAAATCAACACAAGACTGAATTAACTTTAGACAAAAGAATATTTAATAAAACGTCACATTTATTATAACTTTGTTTCTTGTATTAATATTTTTTTTTTATATAAAACCAAATGGATAGATGAATATCACTCATTGTGAGTCTTAAGTAGCGACAAGTTTTCTAAGCTGAAATAAATTACCTATGTTCATAATGATAAACACCATGAAAATGTTTTCTACTTAACTGGCTCAAGCATCATGAAAATCCAAGAGTTACAAAAATCTTTTTATCTTAGTCATGTTTTAAGGGGGGTTTACAAGGTCAAAGGGTTCGTCGAACGCGGTTCGTCAGACAAGTGTTTTAAGTGATGTTCGAACGTGTTAACGGGGTATTTGGTTATCGAACACGTTCGACAACCAAATACCCCGTTCACACGTTCGAACATCACTTCAAACACTTGTCTGTCGAAGCGCGTTCGACGAACCGTTTGACCGTGTAAACCCCCCTTAAGGGGAGGCCAAGAAGTAATTAAAAAGAACCTTTTTTCATGACTAGGGTCATTGAGTTGCAACTCCAGCTCTTAGATAATGGTTTTTAGATTTGTAAAAAATTTAATACCCAAATTCTCATTCATAAGAAGAAAGCCTTGATCTCCAAGATACCAAAACCCATAATTATAAATATAAAAGACATTATTGGTGCAAAAACTAATTATATTGCATCAAAACAGGAAATCGGACAGCTGCATGAAAGTATATCCACGTCTAATTTCATAATCGTGTTCCCAAATCAGGCGAGGATGGCATACCCAATTTCTAGTCATAAATAAGACCTAAGAGTACAGAGACTTTGGCCCAATTTCTTAAACAGTGTAAACCTAGGATACCATATCCTAGCCATACACAGAACCGCGTCAGATGCATTTATGAAATCCATCTGTGTGTGTGTCTAGCTAACTAACAATATGGTATCCTAGGTTTACACTATTTAAGAAATCGGGCCTTTGTCCTTTCATAATATGAAACTTCATAACTACAAGAACTAGCAAGCCAATATTTCTTAATAACATATAATCGTGGCCACTAGATATTCAAGGAGCACGTATCCAAATCTATTAAAATGCGAGAGCCGAATCTCAGCAAGAAAACAAGAATCACATACCTCTGACACTACAACTCCTTTATCATCTCGAAAGTTTACGATGGGAGTCGTATTAACACCTCATTTAAAGGCCCATATATCATTAATCTCAGCAAGGCAGCAGCGCCAATGGGGTATGAGATTAGGGCTAAAGATTTATGTAATCCACGTGATAAACCACAATAGTTTAGCGAGGTATTATGAACCAGTCACCCCAACAAAGGCGTTCGAAAGCCATATTAGGAATGACAATCAAATTGATGGTCTCCTGTAAGTTTTACAACTCTCCTGTTTGATTTTTACCACTAGAATGTCTTATAGGAAAAATACAATTTTGTTTTTTACTTTTAATACATGTCTTGATTTGCAATGTGACTGTGCTTGTGCCTTTGCATTTTGGTG